>JAHWFP010092708.1:190537-202392 GCA_023313725.1 Lithobius niger | reverse complement strand
GGGGGGCAAACTCAGTAAACCCCGTATAAATAAAATACTCCATCAATTCTTTGCTTAGTGTTAGACACAAAAGCACACATCGAAGTCCCTACTACTTTTTAATTTTAAGTTTTGCACAGTTTTGCCCATTTTTAAATCATCCTAGTAGAGCCTTGGAAAGGTGACTTTTTGCTTCGAGTCATGTTGTATGCTGTTTTGACTACTTTTTACTTTAATGCGTCTGAAATGAGGCTTAACTCCGACTTCTATTCTGTATTTGTTATGTCAGGGCTCGAATTGTCTTAGAAAAATTGCATAGCAGAAATGCGATGCAAAATACAAATTTGCGTAGCAGTCAGGAAAGAATGATTAGCAACTTTCAAAGAATAAGTTATTTAGTAAAAAAAATACAAAAAGTTTTACGTTATTTGAAACAACTGCCATTTTTGTTTAACTTTTATTCTGCTACACGCACAGATGCTTGGTCGAAACTATGACATTCGATTTTATTTGGGAAACAAACAGCCAATTTCCAAATGGAAGGTGGCTGGAGCAAAACACAAAAGCAGAAAATTTCAAAAATGGTTACTGTAACAAACAATGTAAACAAATGTAAATAGGAAAGAAAAAAAATAATAAAAATAGACCTATAATAAACATTAACAATAGAATAATATCCGATGCGAAGACTATTCTAACCCGTGTCTGAAACGAAAGTGCCACCAACTAAATACCGAAGGTGATGGTAGGACCAATGATTTCCCAGAATGCATATGCGACGCAAGGTCTGCCTATAAAGTAGGAGGAATTAGCTTCTCCTTGTCAGCCAACACGATCATGACTACGCTGTTGTCTCGTTTAATACAGTTGCATCGCTAAACTGCGATACATTATTTAATTTTGCATCGCTAAAGTTTAAATTTGTAGTGCGTTGCGATACCGCTCATTTCGAGCCCTGTATGTTCACTTCCTGGCTTTTAAAATCTATAAATATGTGATTTAATTATGGCATATTGATGTAAGCCAGAATAATCTGTAAAGTTGTGACAAATAGGGTGTCTACCAAGTTAAGCTTGTGCTACAACCCCAAAATTACTTTTTTCTTCGGAAATGATTCGGAAAAGCTTCTTCATTTCTCAGTTTGTATAAATTCTATACAAAGTAATACAATGTAGGAAATACTGTTTTAATTTGATGAATTTTCAGAAAAACGGCAGCAAAATGGATTTCAAAAACGATGTCGTGCGGCTGTACGCCGTAAGTACTAATTTCATTCTAGTTAGCAATATAACTCTGCATAACAACCAATTGTTTCAATTTTTGCAATTGTATTTTAGGTAGACAACAAGGAAACTGTAGGAAAAGAAGTAGATGAGTGTCATTCCAAAGACCCAACCTTGGTAAGTTTTAATGCCTGACTGCATAGCCTACTATTTCGTATTGTGTAATAAATCTTATAGTTCATGTTTCCTCAAGGTTTTGTATTTTGGTGATAGATTCAAATGAGGAGCGATGAAGTAAATGTTGGTCTTATAAAGATAAATAACGGCCTAATACAATTTCTCAGAAATTTAAAAGTAGACAAAACTGGTTAATTTTTTCGAACAATAGCTTGTCACATTCACTCGAACTCAGTTATAGTATCTTTCAATGGTTTTGCACTGCCTTTTTTTAATAAGAGTGCTGTGCTGGGAAATAGATAAATGGGAACTTTAGGTTTTCGTCTGTAGTAAAATGGCATGTCAGTATCTTTCTTTCTCTTGATATATGCACTTTGAGAAACTGTTGACATCTAATAAAAGACATATAACCAACAATCACTCAACATTCATATGTCACTAACCTGCATTTATTGGATGCAATTTTTTTTAGTGTTGTATGCAATGACGTTCACAGTTTCTTCGAGCCCACAATTATGAAAACCAAGTGTTTGTAAGTCCTTCATGTATGCTTTACTCGTGAGGCAGTAAATTTTTGATTTAGGCAGTTCCAAACCTAATTGATATGATGTTTTATTTTAACACACAGGGAATTAAATGAATTATCGTCTCTGTCTATTGTTAAACGTTATTAAGGGAAAAAACGAAAGCACCATAAACATTATCTGCATTTACACCACAATTAGTGGAGGTGTAGATGCATGTCGACGCAACATATGATTTTTGGATGCTATTGGTGTCAGGTTTAGTTCTTTCATTGTCTGAATCCAATTTTTGGCCGCATCAACAATTCATTGGAAGGAATGATTTAGCAACATCTTGGGGAAATTTCTTCTGAACTGGCCCATCTGCAGACTTCCGGGCATTGAGGTGTGATTAGTATCACAGTAAAAAAGAAAACATTTTGGGTTAGTCCTTTTGTTTGATAAAGTAGCCTTCTGATGGGTAGTGTGCCTAGTATTGTCTTTTTTTCCATTCTGTATTTGCAGAGAAGTGAGAGTTCTGATTTGACGTCTTTCACTTTACTTGATTGTTTTTCTTCTGCAGGGACTTGATTTTTTGACTTGTATTTGGAAGGGCGACGGGTTTAAAAAGGTAAGTTAAAAAACTATTATCACGATTTAGTAAAAATAGTTCAGCCGTTGAAGTGCCGATATCATATATTTACATTTCAAGAACACTTCAGCAAATGGGATGCGTTTTTTTTTTTTTGCAATAACAATATTCAAGTGAGTTTTACTGTTGACAGAACTAATACAATCCAGCCAGTTCAAAGTGTAACTAATAGCTGATGTCTGCAAGAAAAATACAGTTAGCAAAATGTTGCTCCTATGGAGATAAAGTGACCAAAGGTATAGGAATGATAAAATTAAGATGGGTAAGTGTAAGGATGCGCAGACATGCACAATTAAAACTTGCCCATCCCAACCATCTTCAGTACAGAACTATATCTGATAGACTTATTCCCCCTCCAAAATTACGAATTTAATTTCTAGCATGATTCTGGCGTAAATGGTAGCATGCACGACTGGAGATCATTGCAAATTACTGCGTCATCAAAGAAGAGTTGCTTTTACTTATATTATGTATATATATATATTCGGAAAGCTCTTAAACCTGATGCAAACATCAAATTTAAAAAATGAGAAGATATTGGATCATTTGTTCAAACTTTTGCCTGTACCCCGGAATATTTATCAAACCGTTTTACATTTTATTTGAATCCATGCTAGAAAGAGTTGAATTGGAACCCTTTATGTTCATTACTGACATAAGATGACGTAACACGAGATACAGGCAATGGCTAATATATATTTAAGGCGGCCTTTCCCTGGTTGAATGATATCAGTACCTTGAAAGGCCGACCGTTTTTTGTAACTTGGCGGATTCTCTTCTACCAGTTTTGGTTTTGGGTGGGTATCACAACTTTCATAGGACTGTAAGTGAACAAAGGATCAGACGGTTTATTCGTCACCTCTACCTTTTTTGCCTGGAGGAATTCTAAGTCTATAAATTTTCTCATTCAGAATTTTCACATTTGTCATTGCCCAATTAGCCGTTACGTCAGCGAAATCGACATGGTTGGTTTATTGTATGCCCATGCTTAAGTTTATTCAATTCCCTTTTTGATTGTACTGGCAAATACGTTTCCTCACTCAATCAACGCATCCCACTTTACTTAACCCTTCCGAGGTTAAGGTTAATCATTTAATGACTCAAGTAGCTTCTAAATGTCTGTTGGTTTTTGATTTACTTTTCAGTTTGTTCCTTAATATGGTAGTTATAATGCCAATGGAACTGCTGAATTGAAGTGTACGTTTTCGACGAAATGTAGTGTATTTCTTGTGAATGGATAAGTACATATTCACTCGTTCACGCTTCGCTGTGGATTGTCTAGCCTTTCTCTTCACCAAATCCCTATTCAGCTGTGGATTACGCTCCCGGGCCTGTCCTTTACGTTCACAATTTTTTCTTTACATTCGTCGTTTCTGACTGTAGCTACGACAGCAGCTGCAACTTGTTTTTCGTGTTGCCTGGCTAGATTCTTCCGTTTGTTTTTCTTTTCTGTTGGAACTTGCATAATTTAGTTACCATGGTGTTCACGAACACATACTATAAACTCACGGAATGGTAAATGTTCATACAATTCTGATATTCAGGTGACAGACGAACATTACTAAAACTATAACTCACCAGTAGTTTAAAATTACTCACCACTTACGCTAAACTGCAAGAACAGTAAGTCTACATAAAATAAAATGTCCGTGTCACGGTATTGAGGACACTTTTTCTCCATAAAGAACATGTTCGCACCTGTGCTGTTGATCTGCATTTTGTTTTTTAATCTTCTTTCCAGCAAAATTGTCCCTTTTATCATCGTGGGGCAGATAATTCAGTGTGGATTCGTGTACCGTAAAAAAAAAAACGACCAAACCTTTGCAATAAAAGATACTTAAATAAATAAAGAAAATCACAAGGTCACAAGGTCTTTCTTTCTCAGACTAGTGTATTGTGTTTCTTCACAAGGACAGTCTTTAATGCAGACTGCTTGCTTCAGTTAAAAGATACTTTGTCTCTTAGTGAACCACCTATTAGCAACAATAATGTATTCTGACAATTAGGTAATGAAACGATAAGCGTGTAACACTTAAGCATGTTATAATCTACTGTTGGATGACAACACAAACAATGGTTACAACAACAATTTTGCACTAATGAGCCACTTCAGGGCCACGTGCTTCTAGCTGCAATCCCCATTTTAGGAAAAGGCACTTCCCCATATGACTCTTTATCTGTCTGCCGAAATTTAGATCTGGCAACTTTCCCTAATAAGCTGTAGAAGTGTCTTTAAACACTGAGAATTAACATGGGAGACTGGTGATTACCTGGTTACTAGTCACTAGTTACTAGTAACACAAGTCAACGTTGTTGAGGGCACTTTTTCTCCATAAAGAACATGTTCCCTCATTTTAATGTTGAGGTTTTCTTCGTTATGGAACACAGGACTCCTGATTCAAACGATTTGCAAAGATTTCTACCGCATGGGAAATTTACACCAGTATGCTGAAATCAGGTATAAGCTTGTTACGTTAAAAGACAGTCTGCTAGTGAGGCCACCTTTTTTTCATCAACAATCCTTTTTTAACAATCGGATGTCTACAATCGGATGATCTATTATTACTTGGCGGCGACACACTAGCGTGTTTCTAAACAAGTCTCCTTTTAGTGAGATATCCTATTGATAATCACCACCAAATTGTCGGAATTTGAAGTACTAGCAGCCTCTCAACACAAGAAATATAGTTTAAACCCTTGACATTTTTGGTAACTTTCCTGGGTCTGAAGTGCATTTAATGTCGTATAAACTTCTTTTTACCCTATTATTTCCATGCTTCACTTGAACAACACTGGCTCATTTTACAGAAATAATAATAATTAATTAATTGAATTAATAAGTGGCTTCACACACACGAGAGTAAAAGTAAATCTGACTTCCTTGTGCTGCATCATAATAATGATGTTGGTAAAAACATGTTAGTTTGAATGATTTTACTAAGAATCAAATGATTTATTTTTGTTGTGGTGGATTGTCCTGGTTAATAGGGTTGGTTGATTTTTTTACAGATATGTGAAACAGATTATTATCGCTATCCATACGTGGGTTGCACAAGGAGCTGTGACGATCCCCTTTTTGGCTGATGTCTTGTGGATTCATCAACGCTATTCTGAAGTCCATTATTATATCGGTTATATACTGATAGACGAAAAAACAATCTTTACACATGTAGAAAATGTGAAAATAAAAAGGAACTTCAATACGTTTCCCCCTGATTTATTTGTAAACTAGCATCGTGGCCCGTGGTTGTTTCCCAGTATTTGCTTGGTGGTTCCTGATCGTTCACTGCAACAGTCGATATTTGTTTGTGTATCACTCCCTCTTTCTGCCAATCCTCTCCCTCCCCTCTCCCCTCTCCTTTTATCCCGTCCTCTCCCTCTACTCTTGGTTTCCTTCCCTTCCTCCTCTTTGCTATACGTATAGTTGAACACGTACGGCTCCCGGGTCCCGTGCTTGTTTGTTTGTTCTCTTCTAGGTTCAGTTAATGCGTAATCGTATGCTTAATGGTAACAGCTCACTTCCCCCCCCCCCCCACTCCCAGTCTTTCGCTGTGGCTTAAGCGATGCGTACCTTAAGATTACCACGGTGTTTAGTTAGAAGATTGTTCCCCTTCCGGGGGTCGTTACGGTTGCTTCATTTCTGCTATGAGACTTTGGTTTATGATGTAAGAAGAAGATATCCAACGGTTAAACCCAAATCAAACATTAGTACGTGGGTAGTAGGCCTGCAACATGAGTCTGTGCATTGTGGCGTCTCTTGTATAATTTTGTTTTTAGTACGAGCATTTTGGGTTGGATGATGGCAAAAATGGATCTGTGGATATTTGTACGTTTAATTTTGTGTGATTACTTATAATGGTTTGCGTACTCTAATTCCCCGACTGGGACTCAAACCAGGACTTCTAGTCCGTTCACCATCTTGATGGTGTTCGTCGTCGTTTCCATCTTCCGCATGACATTGTGCGTCAATTGGGTGATAAGTCTGTCCTCCTGTCCGGTGTTTTTCAATTTTTGCAGGAGGTACAGATGTATGGCAAGATTTAGATTAGGGGTTTGAATATCATCTCTGTAATGTGTGGTGCAGTGGCAACCCGGACCACTGCACTGTGACTGAGGTTGGCGCTAATGACCAAGTTGTCGACGCGCCATTAAGCCTCAATCCCCCCCCCCCCATTCACTCGAATCACTGTGCTACCTGGGTGGTTCCTGCCTATAGTTTCCAGTCGAGCTTAGCAGCTGCTCAACCTTTCTGAATGGTGGCCAAAACGTATACAAACACATACAAGGAAGGAAAGCAATTAGCTTCTTGGGCTCCACATTAGAAATAATCCAAAAATAAAGAAAATATCACAAGTAAAAGAGATAACAAAGCAAACAGTCTGATTAAGAGTGGTCTTGTAAGATTGCAAAACAAACTCATCTGAGAATGAAGGCTACCGAAAAAGGTTGAGAAATCTCTTTTCTTTCTTTCTTGGATTAGTGCATCTTTATTTCTGACAAGCGCAGTCTTTTATAATGGAGAATTTACTTCGTTAACCTTTTACCATGCCTTGTGATTTTGTCTTTGTTTAAACACCTGCCATTTAACCAGATCAAGCCACTGGTTGAACTGTGTTCTGATTCGAAAACCTTACTGATAATAGGACTGTTTGGTAGATTTAGAGAGGCTACGAAAATTATCTTTTGCCACGTGCAGAGAACCTAATTTTTTTCGAGATTTCAGTTTGTACCTCATAATCCTGTGCTTTGCTTTCACTAAGTCTAGCACATATTTGTGAAAGACAGACACTACGAGGGGCCATTCGTCTTCAGGGAGTCAAGCCTATTTAGCGGTTCACTCAAAATGTCTCAAGGACCGAACTATATAGTGATCGCTGCCAAGTTCAATTGTCAGACTTCATTGCACGAAAGGCCTCGTTCACTTCCTGCAACGTTGTATGGTGGCCACTATCTTTGGCAGGGCCGTAGCTAGCCCTCTTGGCGCCCAAGGCGAACCAACTGAGGGGCGCCCCCCCCCCCCCCCCCCTCCACCGACTACCTATCTCAATCAAAAAATTGATATTATATTGAGGCTTGTATAACTAAATACTAACTACGCCTAATAAATGGGACAGACCTGTAGTAAGTATTTAAAGCAGTTTAGACAATGAACATTAGCAAATAAATAAATAAATAAAACAAGTGTTTTTTATTGAACTAATGGGATTTCATGATAATTTTGGCTTGTCAACTGCTCAAAAACCCTCAAATAATGTGATAAAGAGATTAGAGTAATATATTTCGCTATAACAATCTGAAAATAAACATTTCAAAATAACTTATTCAACCGGAATCAAAAAACCGGTTTTTTTCTCCAATTTTTGCGTTTTTCGGGTGCTAGCATCCCTTTAAGAAGCAAGTATACTCAAGTGCCTCTCTAAAAACCTTTTCGGCTAATCGGCTAACAAAACATCCGGAAATTGCGCAGCGAGCAATAAATAAAGTCCAAGAAAGCACGTCTCTCTTACAGCGTTATGAACGCGATCCGTTAACAAATGTATTTATGCTTTACCACCCACTTTCACGGTTACACGGTTGGCAGGAATTCGGCGTGGCGCCCCAGGAAGGCGGCGCCCTAGGTGGGTGCCTTTCTCACCTTACCCATTCTACGGCCCTGATCTTTGGTACTTTTAACATAAACCAGAGCCGGGCGTATTTCACGATGGTGAGGATAAATATCTATGTGGCGAAACAACTTGAAAATTGTTGAAAATGGAGTCTTCATGCCCTGATACGCAATAGTTGTATTTGAATCAAGTTCATAAATTGTTTTAATATGATAAAAGTGTGTGAAGATCATTGAGTTCCTCTGACTGGTAACTACTGACTACTGACTAATTTCACTCATATAAAATAAATTATGTAACAGATATGAATGAAATTTGTTATTCAACACACCTTTAACTCCAATATGTACCTGTCATGGTTTGCCGTCTGGGGCGTCATTAACTAAAAAGATTCCAATCATTTGTAATGCTATTTTCATATGTGTATATAGGGAAGACGCTATACCCGTCATTAAAATAATTATCACTCTTTATTAGTAAACGAGTAACAATGCAAACTAACTACCACAAATAATCGACAATATGAACATTGTCGATACAATGGTCACTATCACATCCAGTGATTGATTTCGACCCTTGATGCTCGTCACTACCTTCGGCTGGTCTCTCGAGTGCTCTCTGGAGTTCCTTGAAGTGGCGCACATGGTGTGAGTATCTCGATGGGCCTTTGGGTGTAATTGCATTAATTTTATCTTATGTTGAGTTTATTACTTACCTGTTTGCTGTTTGAGTTTATACTTACCTGGTTATTCAGTAGTGATAGTCTTTAGTATTAATTTATTTATTTTGTTAACCCTGATCCTTAATTTCCATACTTTAATTCTTTATTTATTTTATATATTTGTTACTTTTTATGCTAATCCTTGTTTTCCTTTAAATGTTGCGCCGGTCGTGTGTCAAACACACTTGGGATGCATCTCGATGACGTGGAGATGGTGATGTATATGCGCGGTGTGTCGGCACTTTCGTTTGTCTCTGGAGGGAGGCGTGGCACGCGATGGTTATCGCTGACTGCAACTTGTATGCTGACACATTTCAGCAATGGTACGGACGTGAACGGTTTTGGTTCCCATGGGTTTAGTTCTTCGGTCGGCAGGACATAATGGCTATGTAATTCATTTTCGATTACGCCGTCAGTATTTGATATTTGCGAGCATATCTTTAATATTGATTGAATTGCGAGTTTCTGTCCACTCCCCCTTCAGTTGCTGCCTGCGTGAGTCACGTAATTATCACTGAGGGTTAATATGGTTTGTCATGGTCAGGAAGATACTGTACAAATCCCTTCAGATGAACTAATTTTAAACCAATTATTTGCTGCAGTAGAGTATGCTAGGCATTATAGGCTAGTTTTGCACAAGTTCTTGATGTTTCTCTTCCCACTGCAAATAGTTAACGAGTCCACCTATACCTAGCACTTTTCATACCCTGCGTGAGTTGTCGATGTAGATGTTCAACTCTCCTGTAGTCATTTTGGAGATTGCCCATAGTGGTTTTAACCCGTTATGCGATGTTTAACTAATTCAACACTTAGTGTGGGAGGCGCCATTACATGTTTTCTTGTGAAATCGTCTGGTTGCAGAAAGCAATACTTAGTTCGTTCCGTAACGAGAAGAACTTGGTTTCCCTCGTTTTTGAAACAGAGGCCCATACGTGGTTTTAAACTTGAAGAGCAATTTAAACGTTTGAGAGGAGTTCTTATTCTTGTTCTGATTAATTTCTATTAACCTCTTGTCAGTTTTGTTTTTAGTAGCAGACCTTTATATGTACTAAACGGTCTTTAGAAGGTCAGGTGTTTAATAAGTAATGGAAACCTAGGTTGGAGTCAAGTGTTGTTACCGCTAGTACATAAGTCAAAGCCTTTAGTGAGTTTGAATGCCTGTCTAAACCATCAATCGTCTAGTTCTTTTCGAACTCGGACAACTGCATTTAGAACTCCGGGACCAAAAGTAAAAATCTTTTATTTTCATTTCTTCCTGCTGTCTACATGACATGGGAAGGTATCGACGCAAAATTCAACCAAGAATAGCGATAATGCTGTACTTATTGTTGATGGTTGTTGCTTTGAGTAGTTTTAGATTGAGTAATTTAGATTTTCGTGAAACCTGTAGGGATGTACATATTTGTAAAGTACCTTTAATTATTACAAAAAAAAAAGAGAAACAATAAACAAGTGAGCACAAGTTCATTATCAAAAATGAACCAAAAAAAAAAACGCATAAAAACGGAAGCTGAATTTAAAAAAAACGAATAAACCGCTAACTAGGCAACAGCAAAAAATAAAATGCAACAAAATAAAAAAAAAACCAAAATAACCCACAAGGATGAAAGAACCTGCCAAGTTTCAGCCAATCAAAGAAGTTATATGAGAACAGAAATGGCCGCCACCAAGTTGCTACATTAGTTGCTAAGTTTATCCCACCGACTATTACTTCAGACATTAAATGAAAAATGGGACCATTCTACGGGTTATAGCAATGGTAATGTTTTTCATTGAACCTTTGATCAAACCGTAGATTATATATATATCGCTCCAATAAGCATTAATTTACTAAGGCGTTTGGGACTAGTCTGATTCTGGACTACGGTGGCAATAGAAGTATTATTTTGTTTTCCCAACTTTTTTAATTTCAACTCATGGTTAATTTCTATTTGTTGATTTTTGGATTCGGTTTCTGGTGGTTTCAACCTTAATTCTTAAGAGTGAATTTGATTAACTGAGTGAAACGAGCTTTGTCGTTTTCGACATCCAAGGCATTTACCTGTTAGTTCCCTTAAGGGTACCTTTAGTTTCTTTGACCTCCCTAACTGGTGTGAGCAAAACAATTCGATTTTTGCTATCAACAGCATTTTGAATAGTAATTAAAGTAAAGGCTTCCACATTGTCTTTTAGGCTCCAGTTTGTCACAACTTCACAAAAATGAAGAGCATCACTTCTGATTGTTTATAAATTTATTTAAATAGAAACAACTACCACAAAATTCAAATGTGGACTTTTTCAAAAGAAGTTTTAAAAACCCACTCTTCCTAGTATGACCGCAGAAAGATTTACACCCAAATTTTTCAGCAACGAAAAAAATTGCCTAGTAAAATTTAACCGCACAAAACTAACAAACCTCGTTAAATTTGCTCCTGGATTCACAAGAAATTTTCCCAACAAATACTAAATTTCAACCGGTCCCAATCGTGTCTTCCACATGTTGTTTTTTTGCTAATTAAAAAAATAAATTTAAACACCTTTTGGCTGCACAATAATTGGATTAGAAAATTTGGTACTAAATACTTAATACTTACCATGAACTCTTTCCGTTTTGAAAGATTCATTGTGGTGGGTATCTTCAACACGAAATTTTAATGCCATACTAAAGCATTAAAACTTAACAAAATCCTGGTATCGATGCGTACATATTATGATTGGCCAAAAGAATATGGATTCATATGGTGCACAGGAGGTAACGGACGTTGTTAATGCGTTTGCAGAAGTTGTTGGTCAAAAGATAGTGGCGTATGGTTTGCTCCTTGTGAGGTTGTAGTCAAGGAACATGTTAATGCGATTTCGGGAGTTGTTGGTGAAAATATTGTGGTGTATGGTTTGCCCCTGGTAAGGTTGGAGTGAAGGAGCTTCTTGATGTGATTGCAGAAGTTGTTGGTTAAAAGATTGTGGCGCATGGTTTGCTCCTGGTGAGGTTGGAGTGAAGGAGCTTCTTGATGTGAT
>JAHWFP010092708.1:131515-190527 GCA_023313725.1 Lithobius niger | reverse complement strand
ACAAAAGTTGTTGGTTAAAAGATTGTGGCGTCTGGTTTGCTCCTGGTGAAGTTGGAGTGAAGGAGCTTCTTGATGTGATTCAGAAGTTGTTCGTGAAAAGATAGTGGCGTATGGTTTCCTCCAGGTACGGTTGGAGTGAAGGAGCTTGTGGATGTGATTGCGGAAGTTGTTGGTAAAAAGATTGTGGCGTATGGTTTGCTCCTGGTGTGGTTGGAGTGAAGGAGCTTGTTAAAGTGATTGCAGAAGTTGTTGGTCAAAAGGATGTGGCATATTGTTTGCTCCTGATGTGGTTGGAGTAAAGGAGGGTTGTTACAGAAGTTTTGGGCCAAACACAGCTTTGGGACTGATCATTTAGTGAGGTTGGTTGTGTGCTTCAATGAACGTGACCCCAAACCAATAAGTGCCTTCCATAAGCACCTCGTACGCAGGCTTGGTGAAATTAATGAATCCTGAAGGAAGAGCTTGAACAAGAAAGCCAAGAAATTAAAAAAAGTGGGTTGCACAGCAACCAGATACATTTATTCAGTTTTGCAGCATTGGATTTCAAACTGAAGTAATTAAAACAACCTAAACTTTCTTTTCGATGGATCAAATTCATCAAGGTGGGCTGAAACGCATTCGGAAATTTTCTTGTCACAGGCACAAAGCATCTGGCCACACCGTGAATTGCTTGGAGCTAGAAAGAACAATCAGGTACGTGTCATCAAATTAACATCTATTAAATCATAGGTCTATGAATGGACTATATGAAAAGAAAAGAACGTGAAATAACAGTGTCATGTAGAACCTTCTCGGGTCTATTGCAAAATCCACATGAATTTAGTTTTCGTTTAGATGACCACAAGGACTTTCAGCACAGTCCTCAGATACTCCGGGATATATTAACTAGTCATCTTACATAATTATGTAAATTTTATCTCAAACGTTTTTTTTTTTGTAGATAGTAATATTCTTAATTTCGAAAAGTATAAGACTTAAGAAAATTACAGGAGATAGCAACACATGGCCCTTAGGTGTAGAGTATGCAATAAAAATAACACAAAAGAAACAACAAAATTAACACAAATAAGCAACAATAAAATTAACACATGTAGACTGTTACGAGTCCTGAACTGGTAACTGTCCCCACAAATAGATTTTTCAACAAGCGCTGGCAACCAGGCTTGTAGACAAAATTTTATGTTGGGCCCCGCAGCAATTTTTTTCATCAAAATAATGCAGTAGTTTTGCAGTATCAACGTGCGTAAGTTTTATCTTGGACAGGAGAACGGAATATAAAAACTTGCCTAAAAATGTTCCAATATGAAGCATAACAATATACAGGGTGTAACAAAAGTAATGGACTACACAGGTCCACCTTTTTTCTTGTATCATCTCCAATCGAAATAAAACCTGGGTGACTTACAGAGTCGCTAGGGGGCCTTTGGACGTGAGAGTTTGATCGACCTTGAAATATCCATTCAACGTCATCACGTTTCTAACTTTTTTCCGGAGCGTCAAACACCACTAGTGTTAATTTGAAAGCTGTTGGGAATCATTAACAACTACTGCCAATAAGACAAAACGAAGCTCGATTAATAACTACAAACGTTATGACCAAAAGAAAAACAGCAACAAAAACAAGAGCAGCATGTCAGACAAGGAAAGCATGGCAACTAAATGCTTGAGATGCTTCCCTGCCTGAAGCGGCTTGTTTTTTCACTGTTTTCTTTTACCCACAACGTTTGTAGTTATTAACCAATCTTCGTTCTGTCTTTTTGGGTAGAATTGGTTAATGAGTCTCAACATCTTTACAATTTTCACTAGTGGGCTACGATGCTCGGGAAAAAAGTTTGAAATGGGATGACCTTGAAGGGAGATGTCAAGGTCAATCAATCTCTCACGTGCAAAGTCCCCCTTATAGTGATGCTATAAGCTCACCAAGGTTTCATTTTGATTGGAGTTGTTACCAGGAAACCGTGGATCCTGGGTCCATTAACTCTGTCACCCCATAGGCATAATAGGGATAACTTGAGCTCACTTTTTTTGAGAGCGAGGTCTCTCAAAAAAGCGAGCTTCACTTATGCCCATTAAACAGTAGCATTCCGCACCAACAATTTACCATGCAGTTGCAAGGAATACGCCTCGTTTTGGGCGAAATTGCAAAGGTTGATTTTAAATGTTTTAAAAACGTTCAAAGAGGTTTTAAAAAAACCTCTTTAAACTTCTTTTGTGTCGAGATTCATAATGTAAGATATGATGAACGCGTGGTTTGAATGTATGTTCACATCACTGATCCAGTTAAAACCTGAAAGATAAACGAGCCAAATAACCGGAAGGCAAGTATTTTCTAGAAAAGTATATTGAAAGAAATACGCAAGCTTTTAGAAATTTTGACTGCTGAAAGAGTCCTTTTTGTAGGTCCACAAATATATTTTTCGTCCATTTTGGTCAGTGGTTTTTGTTTGATCTCCCCTTAATGGGGCCTGAAAAATGTATGACCTCTCTCCCCTAAAAAAACTCATGACCTCCCAATTTACTCATCCCCCACGATAAATATTGACAGGTCATAAACGCTTCTTTTTGTATTTTGTTTGCGCAGGTGGGACCAGGAGCTAACAAACGCATATACATTCGTAGGACGTTTGAGTTTCCATGTGTAACTATGGCTTCATATTCCATCTCTTGTCACAAGGGCGACATAACTTAACTTAACTTAACATAACATAACATAACATAACATAACATAACATAACATAACATAACATAACATAACATAACATAACATAACCCAAAAGCACTGCAATAGTTTCCCCTAAAGGCCGTAACAACACCCAGAAACGTAAGCTGAAATCTGGGCTAGTTTGTCTGACGTGGATTTCCAAGTTTTCACGGTTCTATGGCTGAAAATATTACCTGGTGATGCATTCAAATTTGGTGCCACTCAAGTTGTAAGAAGTTTTTTCTCAGCAACAATCCGGAATGCGTCACTCCCATCTTGTACTGATAACCCCATGCACCACCATAAGCCACCGGATCTCTGAACAGTGAGGAAGACTTCAAAACAATCACTTTATATGCCTCAATAAGGTCACCCCTGATTCTCTTGACAAGTAGTCTTGGTAACTGGAGATACTCTAGCCTATCATTGTAGGGCAAGGCCCTGATTTGCAGTCGAATCTTGGTAGCTCACCTTTGAATTGATTCAAGGATATTTATGTCCTTTTCCAAAATGGGCAGCAAGCCTGAACACAATAGTCTAGCAGTGGCCTCACAAAAGACGTTATACGTGTTTTACGAGCATGTGAAGTCAGAAATTGAAATCCCGTTTTATAGCACCAAGAGTTGCAGCAGCCTTAGCCACAGCACCACATTGATCAGCCACTTTCAGGTCCCAAGTAAAGATAACACCCAAACATTTGGAATTTTCGGCTATCACAAGGACTTGTCCATTGAGGCGGTATTGAAGGAAATGATTTCACTTTCCGAAATGCAACACAACACATTTGTTAGCATTGAAATGCAGACCATTTTCTTCTGCCCAAGTCCCGATTAAGGTCCTCGCCATCTTGTGTCTTCAGAACACTTCTCAAAACCTTGATATCTTCTGCAAATAGATTGCAATCACTCGAAACGCTAAACATTCACAAACATCGTAAACAAAAATCGTAAACAAGTTTTCCGTGGAACCCCACTAGAGACTGTTAATCCACCGGAACGTACATCCATTTATTCAAACACACCATGTATAATCAGTAAGGATGCTTTTAAGCCAATCCAGCATTTTTCTGTTTGTGCCACGATTCAAGTTTAGCAAACAGAACGTAATATTGCACACTGTTGAAAGTTTTAGTCAAGTGTAAGAAGACAACACCACACGGTAATTTCAATCAAGAAGATTACGTCCACCTATTGAGATAGTTCAGCCAGTTAGTCAAGCATGATTTCCCTCATGGCTAAAATCATGTTGTTTGTAAGTCACAATGTCGAGTTCCTTAAGGTAGTTGGTAATTTGGTCCAGTATGACCTTTCGTATGTCTTGCAGACCTGATCGGTAGTTAGACGGTGAAAGTTTGTCACTGCTCTCAAACACAAGAGTAACAACGGCGTCCCACCAACCCCAAGGTAAAATAACAGAGGAACGATTCTCGAAGATAAGTTTCAGGGGGATAGAGAGGGGCTTGCACAAACCCCTAAGGATGGCCAACTGAATCGCAGCAGGTCCCACAACTCTCCCATCTGGGAGAGAACTTGTGGGTTTTGCTTCTCGAATTGCAGCCAGTTAATTTTTAACCGAACATTGCTAGAATCCTATTTTACCGAAGCAAGGCTGAAAGGCCTCAACTTTTTGGGACGTACGTGAACTATCATTGAGTCAGGAGGCGAATTTCGCAATTTCTTCCCAAGTTGGTCTTGTCTTGAAGATGCCATCTGCTTCACTTTTTCACGTTCGTGGAACGATGGTGCATGTGAGAGTGGCGCGTGCCTGGATTCATCGTAGCACGAGTGGTATTTTTTCCGCACCTATTCAGCGTTTTTTAATGTGGTTACGACCAATCGTTTCATATTTGACCGCATGGGGTCGCGACACTGAACGAGAGATGGAACATGCAGTAGTATTTTCAGGGACACTCTGTTAAACCCTACAGATTCTCCTTCATGAAGCTACTGGTGGAGCCAAAGACAGGTGGCTATTCTAAACAGTTGGGTATTATAAACAGGTGGCTATTCTATACAGGTGACTAGTCTAATACAGGTGGCTATTCTCGTTCAACATTATGACTTTCTATCGTGACGTTCAAAATTTCACTACCAATAAGTCCGTCTCACTTGCTCTAAAGTTACTAACAAACAGAAGAGAAGTACCAGTTCTCTTTTAAACAAATAAATACATCAGCAAAAAACAAACAAAACAGAAAAAACTGCATGTAAAATATGTAATAAGATTTTAAGAATTTTGTATACTTACAGCAATACACAATTCCGTTGTCTATCTCATATTTGTAATAGGTGAGCAGAAGGTAAGTTTCCCCCATATCTTTTTCGCATCCAGCACTGGCTACATTAGCGTAACATTTATCGTGGTATTTGCAACATCTGGAAAAAATAAGAGAAATATCCTTCACTTATCATGATTCCAATTGTAGTAGTACTTGTAGTCTTTCTTTCATATTTCACCAATCTATATCATTCAGAACTTATGATGTACGATGTGCATGTGTGCTTGCAGTGGCTTAGCCACAGTAAAATACAATAGAAAAGAAAAAGTTGGTACTGGCTAAGAAGCTATATGGACCCCCACCCCAACCAAGAACTACGAAAAAAAAACAGGTCCACATCATGTTTAACAGGTTTAAGCGAGGGCGCAGAGACCTCCAGAAATGTAAGTAAACTCTCTAGTTCACGCAAAGCATGTTTACTACGGCGTAATGCATTACATAATGCAGGAAAAAATGAATCAGGCCTAACGACCAGTTCGATCCCGATTTGCGAAGCTTCGGGTTTTTCACTACTTAGTACCAGTCAGAGCTAGAAGTCGTTGTATCAATTGACATCCTGCCGAAAACAATTATAACCTAGCCTAGACTTTTCTACCCGTACGAAAATTAGCTTCTCAATCTTTAATAAGTGGTTAATTAAGCCTTCTTAGCAATTTTAAGTATACGAACCTTGTGTTGTGTGATGCCAACTGGTTGTGATTCCTGCTTATCACTAATGCACGAGAGTGCTTATCACTTATTAATCACCCGTTTGGTAGGCCATTCAGAATGGTGATCAGAGTAAGCGGGCTATGATTGGCAGATAAGTCAGAAATACCCCTTTCTCATTGGCCAAAAAAACGAGGGAGGCGATCATATCCCGAGTGCTTCTGTGAAATCGAAAAATGGTGTGTTTTAGCACCAAAATCCTTTTCAGATTTAATTCCCCGAGACCGTAGGACGGTTTCAATTTCGAATCACAATTTCGATTTTCCATTTATGATTTAATTTTGATTTATGGTGTTTAGTTTTATATTTATGTTTGGTTTATGATGGTTTACTCTTATTTGACATAGTGTTACTATCCCCATTGCATTTCGTCAACCAACCTGTAATTTCGTTCACTTTGGGATTGTTCTTATTAGGCCTAACCTCATTTTTATGTTGTTGACACACCAATTAAATGTATCCTAACCGAGAAGCAGCTTCGTGTTTCCGTAAAAGCCCAATGATTAACGAAGGTGACGTCATTTCCCTAATAAGGGCATAAAACAAACAGCGTCCTCTAAGTGCGATATACTTTATAGATCTGTGATTTGTTTTTTCTAGCAACTATTGAGAAAAGCTTCTATTTGTATAATTATTGTTGCAGAAAGCTCTTGTGTAGTCTTTTCAGTGGAAGTGGGTATGGTGCTCGTTTTGCACAAAAATTCCCAATGTAAGTTGTGCAAGGCATCATCTTTTCAGTCGAGTTTGGGAAGAGAAAACAAAAATTCTCCTCGTTAGATGGCACCAAACCGAGTTGTAGCGCCAAACATGTAGAATCAACTTACTCGTCTATTTTATCAACCGGTATTCCTGCTCCGCCAAGTCCACAATAATTGCCATAGCCATTGAAGTCCATAGGATTCCTTTTTGTCATATCATAGATCATTGCACCAAAGTCCAGCACACTTCTTCTATGTACAGCACCACCATTACTTAATGTACCTGATGGAAGAAACAATGAAAACAATATCATTACATGGTTATAATGAGCTATGTATGAGTGTATGTTGATGTGTGTGTGTGTTTCTTCATTTGCACCTCTGGACGTATTAGGCACGTTCGAGCATGAGAAACGCACAAAAAAAATTAAATCCAGGTGGTAAAGAACATGGGTTGACACTACGAATTGGCATTTGAGCACAAAATTAAATTTTCCTGATCGTAAGTGTAGTTTTTATTGCTGCTAACTTATTTTTTATTCTGACATCGTGTTAATAACAATTCTTTGGTTGGAGTAAACATAGGGCAACGGGCTACTTTTAACCGGGGAAAAAAACACCAGAGAAAGGTTACAAAAAATATTGTTTTTACCGTAAATCGCCTATTAATAATTCTGGTAAAGCTACGTTATGTCCATTATGTCAGAAATAGTGACCTAACCTAGTTACAGCAACCCCCCCTCCCTTTAAGTCGTATTTTTTTTGCGAGGCAGTAACTAATAGCTGCAAACATTTTTGGAAATCATTGTTTTATCCCATTAGATCATGGTTTTTCTGTAGCAAAATTAACTAAATGCTTAGCAAACTAAATAAATTACTAAACTAAATTCGTGAACAAATGAGAATAACGGCATTGCATTAACGCTATAGACTAAAGCCACTTCACGGACTTGACGCCCCCCCCCCCCCCCCCGACTACAAATAATGACCGGTCCCTAACTCTAAAATCTAAAACTAGGTCTCAAAGCTAACAAATTTTTAACCGACAGTTGTAATGGGTGCTTTTTAGAGAGCGCTGTTGCAGTACGTGATAGAGGTGTGCGCTGTAACATTTTTGAAAATGGTGGAAGTGTGCAGAAGACAGGTTGCGACAGTCGCTGCAGCCACTTGCTTTACCTTACTTACATTTGCGCATAAATTACGATTGTAAAAAGCTGGATGGACGTTTAGACTTCGTCCGCAGCGCTGTCGCGTCGTGTTTCCAAGAAAAGCCAGTCCATGCGTTCACGAAAAATATCATTGATCGGCTAAAAATCATTTATTTAACAATGAAAAGAAAAAATAATAATTAAAACCGTGCTTTGCAGAAGCCAGCCAGTTTCCTACACAGTTTAAAATTCATATCTTTTAGGAACTTTTGAAACTGAAAGTCCCCTACCCCTTGCTTTTCCACCTTCACTCTTAAAAGTTAGTGTTAGGTTTCAACATCCGGTTGGGTTATGGCTGCTACAACTCCCCCTTAAAATTTCGTTACTTATCCGCTAGTGATCCTTTTGTTTTACTAGATTCAGCTATCAAACCAAATCACCTCATCACTGGAACCTGAGCACAAGGAACAAAACACGGCCTTGAAACACTTTGTTACTCAAGCCAAGGTCAAACCACGTAGGCAGTGTAATAGTGTATAGAAGTCCATGGTCAAACCCACTCAGTTTCCTCAATTTCCTTCTAAACGACGATGTACGAGGAGCAACATGTTCATTTCCTGTTAATATGGCTTATCTTCCTCAAGCAGGCATGAATAGGCATCAAAGCGGATGCCACCTGTTCATCTACCAGTTTTATTTTAGTTTTAACAAATTTTAAGAACATGTGTTGAAACCTAACCAAACGCTCGTTCAAGAGTCGGGTGCAGCAGCTAATCAAGTCTAGTCGTTTAGATGAAAACATGCCATCGTTGTGCAGGAACCTGGAATAAATGTCAACATTAGCCTTTGATGTGTAGTACCCGACTGCTACGACGGGCGCTTGCTTCTTTTCTAACTGTAGCCTATTACTCTGTGTTGTTTTGTATTGTAGCATGATAAAGAAAATAAGGACATGCAACGTGTGACAAGATGAGCTCTATAAAGCGATTGATACAAACTGGTCTTTGATCAGCATTTAAATTTTTGTGTAAACATGACATTATGGGCGTACGTTGTATTATTCAGTATTCATTAACCTCACAATTCAATACCTAAAAATCAGCGGCGGATGTGAAAAAAAGGGCCAAGCAGTATTTTTTTAACCCTTGAATTAGTATTATGATCCCGGAAAGCTGTTATTTTATTGGTTTTTGTCGTTGGTTTAGTGAATTTTCTTCAAAATCTTATCTGTACCAAAAGGGCAACAAAAGAAAAGACAAAAAGTGTATATGTGGGGGTGGGGGGGGGGGGGGGCCCAAGTGCCCCAATGTTCGAATGCTCTTGCCGATAATAGCTTACTCTAATCTGGTGTTTAGAGAAGTAACACCAGGAACAAATGAACATGTATGTTTTCTCGCCCACAGAGTGGGCTCGTTCATTTGTTCCTGGTAACACTGTTTAGTATACGGTGTTGCAACATGACGTTCCTTCTATGGCAAGCCATTCCGTCTTTTATTACAGAATTACAGATATCTTTAATTTAATTGAAGATATCTGCAATTCTTTTAAAGATATCTGTAATTCTTTAAAGATATCAAAAAACATTTGCAGATATCTGTAATTGAATTACAGATATCTCTAATTCATTTAAAGATATCTGTAAATACGCACCATTTATAGATATCTGTAATTAAATTACAGATATCTCTAATTCAATTACAGATATCTATAATTCAATTGCAGATATCTGTAATTCAATTACAGATATCTGTAATTCATTTAAAGATATCTGTAATTCGCTGTATTTAAAGATATCTGTAATTGAATTGCAGATATCTTTAAATGAATTACAGATATCTGCAATTGAATTACAGATATCTATAATTCATTTAAAGATATCTGTAAATACGTGCCATTTATAGATATCTGTAATTCAATTACAGATATCTCTAATTCAATTACAGATATCTGTAATTCAATTACAGATATCTGTAATTCATTTAAATATATCTGTAATTCATTTAAAGATATCTGCAATTCATTTAAAGATATCTGTAATTCATTTAAAGATATCTGTAATTTGCGGTATTTAAAGATATCTGTAATTCATTTAAAGATATCTGTAATTTGCGGTATTTAAAGATATCTGTAATTGAATTGCAGATATCTTTAAATGAATTACAGATATCTGCAATTGAATTACAGATATCTGTAATTCAATTACAGATATCTGTAATTCATTTAAATATATCTGTAATTCATTTAAAGATATCTGTAATTCATTTAAAGATATCTGTAATTCGCGGTATTTAAAGATATCTGTAATTGAATTGCAGATATCTGTAAATGAATTACAGATATCTTTAAATGAATTACAGATATCTGTAATTGAATTAGAGATATCTCTAATTCTGCATTAAAAGACGGAATGGCTTGCCATATCCTTCGGAATTTTTTACATCAGTTTGTTGCAAAAAAACAAGAGTTTGATGTCAATAAGGAAAAACATAAGTTTTAACTTTTAGCTTTTCTATAAATGCTTTTACATTTAATTCCCGATGAAATTACTAATAATATAAAATACGTTATTATAAACTTTCGAGAATTGGACAAGTGGCCAAATCGGCAAAGTAGGTATGGTAGTGATGTAGTGATGGACTGATTCGAATCTGGGTCACATGACTTGAATGAAACGTAAGTGCATAAAGGCGGAGTACTCAACTTCTATAGTATGATTTCCGTTGATGGATTATTTCCAAATTACCTTTATAATTATCATTCACAGCGATTTATGTCTTTTGATTTTAGTTAACCACAACGTCTATAGGTGTAACAGACAAAAACATCTATAGGTGCCGTAAACCACTACGTTTGCAGGTGTTGTGATGCAGGTGTTGTAAACGTTTTACGTAACAAAATACGTTAAGGATGACTTTTCATGTTTAAAATATTTCGTTATAGTCCATCGTTGAAGAGATTTTTAGTCTTGGATGAATATACTGGCGCCTAAACTGTGTTCATATTCCAGTTTGGTAAACTAAAATTATGCCTCGGTATTATTATTCTGTAGATTTTTGTTAATAATCTAACTATGCCAAACAAAAAATTGCAGCCCTTTAGTTTACAGCCAAAAGTGCAGTAAGACTGCAACATCTAGATGTGATTGGACTTTGCAAAAATCTTTTGTACTTTTTATTTAATATTGCTTTGAGAACTGTTGTTCAACAGTTTTTGAGAATACCGGAAATTCAGTATGGTAACCATGTTGGTGAGTTGAACCTCTACAGAATCATCTAGTGGGACTAATAGAATGATTCACAGTAACTCTTTAACTAAGTTTGTTACTAATATGTAGTTAAACCATCAATATCAGTAAATGTTTGTCTGTCCCTTCATTCATTTAAAACTGATCTGATGATAGGGACGAATTAATAAAATGTACCCAAGTAATCTGAATACCACAACAAATGCACCGTTGCGTCTGAAAGTTGTGTTTTTACAAGAATTTCTATGTATTGAAATCCCCTTTAATTCGGTCTGGCCGGACAATACGATCAGCCTCCTGGTTCACGATCTTCATTTGCCTTGTGGGCTTGTAGGGTGACAAATCGGCTAACCCTTCACATCGACTTTTCAAATTACGGAAGTGTTAGATTAGTTAAGGCAAAACACAATAAAGGTATGCGTTGTAAAACGCAACGTGTATCATGGTTGTTGTAAAAGACAATGTCTTTTGCAGGTTTTGTAAACCACAACATGTTGTGACTACGACACGTTGTAAAAAAATGAGACAAATAGGTGTTGTGCTTCCTGAACGTCTAGGTTTTCAGTGTAAACGCTCTCTGCAGTCTTTCTAACAAGCTAACATAAGAATGTCTCTTCGAAGGAATGATAACCAAACGGGACTGGCGTATTCTACAAGTGAATGAACATACAATTTAAAGGTCCACAAAAAAGGCCCACATGAAAATCCACACCGTTGGAATATTCCTAGAACTGAAACAGCGTGGTATTTTAATGAGAGCATTTCAGTGGTTAATCCACGTTAGATTTGTAGAGAGTCGGGTATCTAAATCCTTGATAAGTGTTACAGGTTCCAGTTCTGGGCAGATATATACATCGGCCACTGCCACTCATGTGACCATTTTTTTTAGTTGATCAAGTTCACATTGTGGCTCCATTGTGTCCGTAGTAGAGTGTAGTTTAACGTCATCAGCAAATTTTCGCAATTTCACGCAATTTTCTCTATTTCGATCCTTTAAAAAAATAGTGAATAACAACGGACTTAAAAACTGATCCCTGTGGAAGCCACAACATATCAGATACCGGTTTCGCAATACGACATGCTGGCTGCGGCCCACAACGAAACCGGCAATGCAAGCCAATAATTTGCTACTGATGCCGATTTTGTTTTAGAAAAAATAAGAATTTGCGGTGGACAAAAGACTCAAATGCTTTCTCAAAACCACTTAAAACTACGTCAATTGGGTAACCCCGTCTACACCTGTGAAAGACACATTATCTAAAATCCGTATGAACGCAAGCAATAGTATAGTGTAAATCGATGTAGAATAATTATTGTTGAGTTGTCGTTGGTCGATTTCGAAATGTGCCATGCAACACAAGAAGGAGACCGTTTCAGTGAAAGGGGTGTATGTGATGAAAGACCTTTATTCTTTGATTTTAAAGGTTATGACTGACTTCCATCAAAAAAAGGTATTTGAGGCCAAAAGGACACGGAAATGGTTCTACAACATCATTTAGATCCGTGTAGGCAGATATGGGCCGTTGTGCGGCGTATTCATACATACAATTTTCCTTATTTTATGTAGAAATAATTTTAATCGGCAGCTGTTGGATGGAAATGAATGCAACGTCATTTCCTGCAGATGTTAGTTTAACGTTCATGGAAAACATAAATTCTAATCGCATCACCCTAGTTTCATTTAATGTTGTTCCATATAAGAAAATAATTAGGGATTGAGACCACGTGATCCAATGGAAAATCAATGAACCGGATCTTGGTACCAGATTTTGTCCTTATTTGAAATTGGCAATTCAGGAATGAGATGAATTCATTTTTTTTTTTACCGCAACGAACGCCACGCCACATACAATGAACTCTCCTGCAAAGTTTCAGATACTAAAGTGTTGCTCTACTGTTTAGTCCACGTGAAATCTTACTGCTGCATTACAGACTGTTACGATTACAGACGTAAACACAATTAAAGCCAGAGCCCAAATTTCAAAACTTTTCATGAAAGGGACCGCGAAAATGGATTTTCGGCTTTTCCATATCGTAAATGCTAAGGGAAAAAATGCATTTTATCAATTTGGACCAAAAAAATGTGATATCTATATACCCAAAACAAAACTTGTTAAGGATTCCATCCAAGGTTTTCGGTCGTTTGAAGTCGTGATATCAAAACGACAAGCTCTTTCGCCATGTTAATCCCACTAACTAGAACTAAAAATTGTGCCGTAAGCAATTTTTATATATTTCATTTAACTATTACTCGGTGAGATTAACTTGACGAAAGAGCTTGGCGTTTGATATCATGACTTCGAACAGCCGTAAACCTTGGCGGGAATCCTTAACAAGTTTCGTTTTGGGGTAGATTTTTTCCAGCAACGAACGCCACGTACAATGAACAAAGCCAAGACCGAAGACGAAAAGCTAAGAGATCAGTGGGAGGTCTTGGGTTCGAGTCCCAGTCGGGGCAATTGTCTTTTCTTTCTTTCTTTCATTAGTTTATCTTGTATCCTCACAAGGCCAGTCTTTAATGCAGTCTGTTTGTTTCGTTTACCCTTTACCTTGTGAGTTAGTCTTTATTTACGAATAAAAGAAAAGATAGGTTTGTGAGGCCTCTCGGGACACCCGAGCAGAGCGAGCAAACAGAGCCTAGTAGACAGTTAATCAATCGTGACCATGAAAATGATATGAAATTGACGTAATCGATGGCAATGCGATTTACGTTATTTTCGACGTTTACAGTTGTCAAGCAACTGACCACTGGTCTCCGATCAAAGAGGATACAAGATGATAGAATGTCGTCCCCGACCTACGTACACACGGGCAAGCAGGGGTGCTCCCCTCCCCCCCCCCTCAGGCAAAAAAGAAAATTATCCCTTCCCCCCACACAAAAAAAATTCACTGTGCTGATGTGTAAATTTTGTTATTTATTGCTGTGGATGTTACTTGTGGGTTTCAGGGGTGAGAGGGGGGGGGGGAGGGGAGGTAGCAACTCTCTTAAGCCAAAGAAAATTTGAATGTAGTGACCGTAAAGGAATTGATTCCCGCATTTAAAGACTAGAAACAAATAAAAAAAATTGTAGGAAGCCTCTCAAAAAAATGGTTTCAAAAGCTGCCTTCAAATCCACTCCCTGTGTGTTTCTCTGCGGGCAGGAAAGTAGCCTATCCTTTATTGATATTACTAAACTTAAAAAAAAACTCGCATATCTTTCGGATTGGTTCTCAATGGTTTAGATTACGAAAGAGACTTTGGACCTATTACAGTGGGTGCCCCCCCCCAGTAGATTGAAATTTATATTCATTAATATTAAAAACAAAAATTTACGCGTAAAAATTATGGTTGTAAGCCTTAAAAAAAACTCAATGCTCCAAAGTAAAACAAGAAAAAGACATGTAAGCCATCAGTGTATCACTAATACATGTAAAGAAACTCCAGCTCTGTAAACATAAAAAAAAAACAGTGCTGTAAAGGTTCAGAAACAAGCCTAGACATGCAAACCATCATCAGTATAGCACTAATACATGTAAAACAAGGTCCAACTTCGTTTTTGGAATACTGGAAATTCTTTTACACGTATTACTGCGATGCTGACGGCTTATACACAGGGTGTTCCAAATATCCCAGAACAGCCTCATAACTTTTAAAGGGATTGGAAGAAAATAGTGAAACTCTGGCAGTGTAAGTTTGGTTAAGGGATCTACCTTTTTGTGCAACCCCCCTTGGGCCCCTGGAGGGGGGAGGGGGCCCCAAATCAGAAATTTTCAATGGAATGGGGGGGGGGGGGGGGAATATCGTATTTGAAAGGTCTAAGCGAGTAAAGTGTCGCAACAATTGCTTCGATACGATGAGCCCATCCAAAATGGCAGCCGGTCAAACATTAGAAATTTCCTCTGCATCCCTATGTCTTACTCAGGCTAAAGAACATCGTAAAGGGACGTACATGGCAGCAAAATGCTTTGTTCAATTTAGTTGGGTCATACCTACAATGTCTTTTACGGTTTGAAGCCCGGAGTGTGGGCCTTAGTGCCAAACCACTCAAATAAGGTATTCCTTTACCCCCATTCCGTTGACAATTTCTGAGTTGGGGCCCCTTGGGTCCCCCCCCCCCCCCAAGGGGGACAGGCGTAATGCCGGTTGTACAAAAAAGTATATCCTTTAACCAAACTTACATTGCCATAATTTCACTAATTTCTTTGTAAGGCTGTTGTGGGATTTTGGGAATACCGTGTATATCTTTTTCTTCCCTCTGTTCTTTTAGATATTGTGTGAAGCGCCGTTAAACCCGTTTAAATTTTAAATACCGTTTAAATTTTATACATTTAAAATCTAATGTATTTTTCTGCAGAACTTTTCTTTTTCGATGTCATCATGGCTAGTTTTTACATTCTTGGTAATTAATAGCTACTACCATAAACATCATGGTTTCAGTGTTGCTGGAACCCTTCGTCTTTCATTTGGCAAATGAAGTCGCGATATCAAACGCCAAGGTCTTTCGCCAAGTTAATCCCACGAGTAATACTTGAAGGCTAAATGAAAAATGTGAATATTGCTTACTGCGCCATTTTCAAGTATTTCATTGCTCTACATTCAATAATGCTAAGAATATGTTTTATTTTTTGTCCATTGTGTTTCCGTAAAATATGTTGCCTGTTATCAACATTGTAGAATTCAACATTGTACTCTCAATAATAATGACAATGACAATGAAGGTGACATTAAGGCTTTGTTAATATTTGAAAAACTGTAAATAAAATACAAAATGGAAGACAGACGTATCGTTAAATTGAACACACAAGTTACAATTAGAGAAAAATTTAAATAGAGGAAACCCGTATGTAGCCTACATCACATACAAACTCAACCGAGTTTCGAGCTTTTTCTTTTTAGGAAACTATTATTTATTAATATTATGTTACAATGATAATATCAATAATATTTTTTTTTCTGTGTTAATATCACTAATTTTGAGTGTGTTTCAGTAATAATTTCTTATAAGTTTTCCAAAATTAAACTATTGTTTTTTTTTTCTTTCAGCAGCTAATAATTAAGTGTATTATTACTTTTTTTGTCAATTGATCTCGGGCATATACTTTGTTCCACATTATGCTTTCAGAAAACTGACTGTATGACGCCACATTTTCTTCCACTACGAGTGCAAAAAATCCGTAAACATCCCATTCGTAAACTTTAATAGTAACTTTGCTGAGTGTACAAATGTGAAATCCACATGTTTTTGCACTCTTAGTGCAAGGAAACGAGTCAAAATGCAGTCAGTTTTCTGAAAACATAATGTGGAACATACTATAGCAAGGAGATACCGAATGAGCAGGTTAATCGACTAGTTATTATTAGTGCATTGATGGAAAACAGACTGAGTTTAACTTTTTTCTTCTAATGTCGACGGAGTCTTTCATTTCTAATTTACAATATTTTTGAATTTGCTACACCAGGTATAATTTCTCAATAAAATTAAATAATTAATTGGATAAGAATGGCGTAGTTTTAACACTGTAGGGCGCATTTTGCAACAAGATCTTCTCGCTCGCCAAAAGCTTTCTGCTAGTTTATCGCTATTATTTAAAACGAATTTCCAGTTTATACTAAAGAAATGCGGAAATACGTAAACAATTAAATGTATTATAAAAATTTAGGGATAAAAAATGAGCTTATTCTCCCACAAAAAACACCTAGTGGTGATCATATGATGGTAGAAAACATAACATCTCGTAGCAAGAATTGAAAATCCAACATGGCGCCAGTTCTGAAAAATGTTCAGTCACAGCTTAATATCTATCTTTTCTTCAAAGCGAATAAAATAACCTACACGTTTGTTTTACTCGCTCTATCGGCGTAGCTTTAGAAATCAACCGTTTCATGAAAAGGTAAAATCACCAACAGTGAAATTATATGCCGGAAAAACGCAATACAGTAAATCACATTTAAGCACTTACGTTTAATTAAAGTGATGTGACTCGGATTAAAACCACGAAACAGTCCGGCTGGAGATTGTTCAATTGATGAAATACTTGTTTTTGCTGTGTACAGCTATGTACAAATTCTCTTAGAGAAGCACTTGATACTATTTCATCTGGTAACGTCTGCAACTGCCTTTTTATTGACATCTGTTCTAGCCATAAAACGTAGCAACTTGGTTTATGCAAACGTTCACTTAATCGTTTAAGAATCGCTTGTACTGCCATTCTATTCTTTCAACATGGAGAGTTCGTACAGACAAAAACACTAATCGTGTAAACATATAGTGTAGGTCTTATTCACTTGCTTTGAAGCCTGTTGTTAACAAAGATGACGAAGGAGAAATCAGCTCATTCATTTTGCCATTCCTACTGTCAGAATCATGTTGCTATTTCCCTTAATTGGTTTGTTGTTCAGTAACGTTCTAGCTTATTCATAATTTGTCCCACCGACTTCAAATTTGGTTTGTGGCTAGCTAAATAACAATTCCGAAGTCAACCCACAATGTCATATGATCGTGGCCAGACCAGCTATTGAAAGTAAGCTAGTCGGCTCGTAAACTAGAACAGAGGCCGGCAAAGTCATAAAACATAAAATCATAAAAATGGAAAAACACATAGCACATGAATAAAAATAAAGAAAAAAAGGACGTAAAGTAGCTTGAAACTAGCTATTGGCTAAGAGAAAGGCCCCTTCTACGCCTGTGATGTCATATTACTTAAGCCGGAATTTGAACTCACAGGTCGGAGTGGAACCTTACTGAGACGATTACCTGTAACTGTCAGTTCTAATGACCCTGATAAGCCTGTTACAGATCAGCTATAGCAAAAGGAATATGTGAAGTCGTTATCCACTCATTTTGTTTTTCACGTAACGGACTCAGCATCACCATAGAAACAGGGTGGCTTCACTGCACGCCCAAAGGGTTTACCAGGAAGTCCTTCTTATATCCCAGGAGACTGCAAACTCTATTGTCAGTACATCTATGTTTAGATCTTAATTTAATCGGTAAACAGTTAATCTCGAAGACCAAATTTGGTTCGATAAAAACCATAATACCCAAATTCTTGGCACAACATAAAAATATGATACGTGATTTTTGTTCAGTTTTTTGGTGAAAACGAGATTAAAAACTCGATTACGCAATGAAGTTTTCAGTGTTTGTACATTTTTATTGACCGAGTGAGCTAAGCGAACGAGTTACCGTTTTAACTCGATATTTTGGCACTTTGTTTGTCTGTGTCTGTCTGTTCCGCTGTTATGGCCAAAGAATGGATGCGAATAAAATTTGGCAGCAATATTCTTTAAAATAAGGCTGAACGACGAATGTACTTGACTTTTTTTTTATCTGTTGCTAAAAATTCAAATAGCAAACCAAAATTAATTTTAAAAAAGCGTTTCTGACATTATCTCCTAAATCGTTCATCATATTGAATCTAAAAATAGTTATGAACACTGGAAATGATACATAAATAAAAAAAAAGGTCTTGTTCAACTTTGATGAAAATTCCAAGATGGAAGCTCAAAATCGGTTATAGCCAATCACAAGAAACTATTCGAATGGACGTTGGTAAAAATTTGAAATAGGAACGACGTATACACTTTATTTTATACCATTTCATAAAAATTCAAAATGGCGGCCCTACATGGTATCAAAAAACTATTTTCGGCTGTTATGGCCAAAGGACTTTGTTTTCTTCTTGAGGGCGAGCGACGTTTACTGTTGACAGAATGACTACTACTCATTACTACGTTTGGATTTTGTTCTGACTGAATTCCTGACCAACTACTTTGTAATACTGATCTACTGTTTTGATAAGATTAGTTAGTTCATAAAGAAAGAAATCACAAGGTAAAGGGTAAACGAAGTAAGTAGTCTGCATTAAAGACTGGCCTTGTGAAGCTACACAATACACTAATCTGAGAAAGAAAGAAAAGACAACTGCCCTGACTGGGACTCGAACCCAGAACTTCCCGCTTACTAGCCGGGCGCTCTAACCACTGCGCTACTGGGGCGGGTCCTGGCTACAGGCTCCAACCGAGCTAAGTAGCTGTTCAATATTTCTCAGTGGTGAGCTGTATGTTTATGATCTCCAGGTCACCACTGAGAAAGATTGAACCTCGGCTGGAGCCTGTAGCCAGGACCCGCCCCGGTAGCGCAGTGGTTAGAGCACCCGGCTAGTAAACGGGATGTCCTAGGTTCGAGTCCCAGTCGGGGCAGTTGTATTGTTTTCTTTCTCAGGCTTGTGTATTGTGTATCCTCACAAAGCCAGTCTTTAATGCAGACTGCTTGCTTCGTTTAAGATTAGTTCATTGATAACCTTGGAAAGAATGCGTCAAGATAAGTAGTGAATGCGTGGTTTGCAGTGACGTAGCTACCGAGTTTGCAGGGCCCATGGCCAAGGGAAAGGGGGGGGGGGGGGAGGGGAGGAGGGACAGCATGTAACAGTTTTATAAAACCGACTGCGGAATATTCTTCTCTAATTTAGCTGTACCACGGCGTTTACGCCAGTTTATATCTGTCTCCCCCGACATTCCCCCACACGCCTTTTTATATATTTTTTAAAAATTTTGAACTCACTTTGCTGTTTTTTTCCTTTAATTTCAGTTTACGAAATCTCCAAAACATACCAGATATATTTTTTTGCAGTTATTTTGGAAATCTTTGTGTCTATTTGTTTAACTTAAAAATACATCCATTGCTATTATGGTATTAGTAAAAAAATAAAAAAAACACTTAGGCGAATACTTGTTTGGAGTGTAAACAAATTAACAATCCGTATTTTTCTCTTTGTAACACAGTGGTAGGAATTTTTTTTAGAGGAGTCGTAAGTTTTGAAAGTCGTTGATGTGGGGCCCTCCTTCACGATCATTATTTAACCCAGTTAAGCCTAAAACTATTTTTTTTTGTAAAGTCGAGAGTTTCCATGGAAAATTCATTAGTAGGAACAGTTGGAACACAGAAAAAAATATTTAAAAAAATCCACGTTGACCGTCTTCAAGGAATCTGCTGTCCTACATGTAGGACAGTAGGCAAATACGTAGGACGGCTTACATGTAGGACACCTGCATAGGCTAATAATACTCTTTGACCCTACTATGTATGGCATTGAAAAAAACACCCTACATGAAAGCTTACATCACAGTTCCTACATTTCATATTGTTTTTTTTTTTTTGGTGGCACTAGCGTAAACACGACCAGTATACACGTGTCCTACATATAGGACATGTACATATAGGAGATCCATATGTAGGCGTAAAATACAACTCTTTGACCCTACAATTCTGTGAGAGCTACTTGGAGTGATATTAAACAAAGCTCCTTATTTGAGAGCCTACATCAAATTTCCTAAATTTCGTATAGATTATTTATATCTTTGTGGCATCATGTGTACAAAACTGGTCCTACACATACGACGTGTGCGTGCATTTAGGAAGCCTGCACATAGACCACCAATTAATCCAGCTTTGATAAACACACCTTAAACGAAAGCTTAGATCAAATTTGCGACATTGTGTAGTAGTTTTGGATGGTATTCGGGTCGTGCCATCTTCTGGCCTCTCTAGAGGAGCAACAATAGGGTCATGATGAATCAGAATGCTCTTGAACTAAAGATTTGCTTAGGCCTCGTTCTTTTCCCTCAAGAAGAGCTCTATCCACTCTATGACCAATAATTAGATTGTTATACTTTTGCTGGTGAATTTGTGAAGTTGGCAGCCATTTTGCTTGCTCACTCACTCAGTGAGAGGCGTGTGTCTTATTTTCGTCCAAATACGACATAGGCAAATATTTTGATCAAATCAGTAAACAAACCCAAATATGGTAAACAGTTTAATTTTTTACTATATTTGTTTGTGTTTTCAGTGATTTACATTTTGCGAAATTCCAGCCACATTGGGACATGAAAAGACCTATGCCGCATATGATGTAAGAGTTACGATACTTGTGATTCCGTGTATACAAGCAAGTTGGTTATCGATGGTACCCCTTACCATCATTCTTTATATCTTTTTTTCCCACGTAAGTGGGGATTCTGAAGTCCAGTTGCTTCTAACTGTCCAGTTACTGTGTTCTCTAGTTCATGCAAGAGAACACTTAAGGTCAAAAATGGACAGCCTTCTGCTACATGTAGGACATCATTGTTTTAACCCCTTCCTGAGGCATGCAACTATTATGGTCAATAACTAACCATTACTACCCAATAATAGACACATTTTGATGAGCACCATATGGACGATTAACATTTATATGTATTTAGGATGATTAATTAATTATATTTTACTGGCTGCGCTGCAAACAATGCAACAATGCTCTTAATTTCTAACAACTGCTTTACCCGCTTAGTAAAATGTTTTGTTAAGTTTTGTTGTCTGAACTGGTCAGCGTGTGGTTCCAGGCTTCCCATGTGGTGATAACATTAATTGCCCAAGTTTAGGATTATTAAAAAAATTAAAACGTAAGCCGACCAACATGTAGGACAGTAGGCATATCTGGGTTAAACCAAGCAGTTAGACAAGTGCCCCACTTTGAATGATAGCGGTGTGTTTATCCATTTTAATGCACTATAAATGAATGTGTAGTATGCTATACATTGTTCACCAGCTGCTTGTTTTATACCAAAAGATCACAATCTGACCCAGAAAATTGACCGTTCACTGGCAGACCAAAACGTACCATCTACCAGATTTTAACAGGAGTTTATTGGTAACACCGATTTGACTAATGTAGCTACTACGCACGATGGATACAGCAAGGATGTAGGGGGGGGGGGGGAGATACTGAGATCGAAAATTTTTAGATTACACAATTAGATTACAAAATTGTTAGATTACACAAGTCTAGGAGAGACAGAATACAGCGAAGCATCCTATGCGCAAGGCTTGCTAAGATATAAGGGCTCAATGGTCAAGGGAGCTTGCGAAGTGCTGCTGCGGGCACGGGATGGCTCCCTACAGTAGGTCCTTTAGCGGCTATTTCTCGCCCACAAATAAATAAATAAATAGTTTGTTACAAAATGTGCAGGACTGGACAGGGCACAGATGCCACCAACATCCAGCCTAAATTTAAAAGGAAAAAAACAAGAATTTAAATAAACAGTGCCGGGAATGGAAGGAAGGAAAGGGGCATGACTGCCTTACCACCAAGGTTAGACCTGCCAGAGACCATAAGGTCCCCGATGGTATCGCCAGTCATGTAGGAAAGGACAAACAGTAAAGGCAGGTACACTACATGAAAAACACAGTAGTTAAAGCCACTGTCCCAAGAATTTGCCCTTCCTAACTTTGCGCCGCGAGTAATTATCAGTAGATCAAGTGGATTCAACAAGAGAATTTTGTGCAAATAACCATAGGGTACCGATGATGCTTTTCCAAGCAGTATTGTAGATATGGTACTCGAAAATGTCTCTATTCACTGACGGATGAAAATGGCGTATATTTTACCATAAAACTATATGTAAAATATGTAGAAAACCGTAACAGGTTACAATTTACATCCATTTGGCCATAGGCTATTGTGTAAATGTATCTAGTAATTTGTGAGCTTGTGTTTGACGGTTTCCAGAGAAGTGAATGAACAAGCTGCAGGCCTACTCATTTTTTTCCATGAATTATTCGCACAAGTATTTTATTCCTAGTTTTAGTTTGATTAAGGACAGCCATTCACGTTTATAAACGTGAATACGAAACTGTTGTATGTAGAACGGCCATCAATTACACGTCGTTTACTGCATCGGATAGTCGGTAAAGATTTAATGTAATTCAGTAGGTATAGTATCACGAGTGTGTAAAACGTCGAGAAGTACTGCGTTGTTGTAAGACGCTTTATGTATGACACCACTTGGTCATTTGGAGTACAAAATGAAACGAATAATGCGGAATTACAAAAAAAAAAACAGCATTCCACATAACGACAGCGCAGTGAGTATATTCGTTGGAATGTAGATCTAGGACGAGGTGACTTTAAAATAAAATTTTAAATGTATGACATGATTTGATCGTAGGGTTCATCCCGAGTGTCTTCCTGCAAAAATGATTTTTGGCTAGGAAATGCGATTAGCAAAAAAAAAAAAAAAAACTAATTGTGTCAACCCAATAAAGTTAACAGAAACAAAATAAAACTAATACACACATTTTGCCGTGTAGACAAATAACAAAAGCTATAATATAATAAATAAATAAATAAATAAATAAATAAATAAATAAATAAAAATAAACATTTTGTTGTAGAGCAACAGGAAGGCAAGGATCGGTGTATCACTAGACCAACTAGACAAACCACTGGACCTTCGTCCAAGACTGGACCAAGCCAACTTGAGAAAATCAAGTATGGATGTGGGCTGGATGCGAGACCAATGAGGTCCGTTGTCAAAAATTAACCGACTGTTAAAAACGTCATAAAATTTGGTTAAATTTAGTTTAGGTGACGACAAAAGGCCTTCACGCTCTTCAAGGTGACAGCTGCTTCGGGGAACGAATTCCAAGCCCCAACAACTCTCACAGAAAAAAAACTGTCATCGGCACTCCAAACGGAATTTTGGAATTTTCAATTTGAAATAGTGACCTCGAGTTTGTCTCTCTACGTTCAGGTCAAAGAAAGGAAAATTGAGCCGAACCAATCCTTTCAAAATTTTAAAGGCCAAAATTAGAACAGATTTAAGTCACCGCGCTTCAAGTCATTCAAGTTTTAGCCGCAGAATCCGCTGACTGTAAGTAAGATTGCACACGCCAGGCAACAATTTTGTAAATTTCCGTTGGGCACCCTCAATCCGCTCAATGTCGCCCAACAGAGCTGGCGACCAAACTTGACTGGCATATTCCAAGATCGGTTTGATGAAAACCTATACCAAAAACCACATATAAAACAAAATCAAAGTTTGGCAAGCCTGTTCCAAGTACAAATTGCCAACACCATACGGGTCGCTCTGCATGTCGATTGCTATCCTACTGTGATCAACAGGTGTTGGGCTGTAATAATGTCATGATGTACACATGACATCATTGGATTTGTATAAGACATTTTTTGAATTTACTCCTTAAAATGTACTAACCTGTCAATATCAAGGCAATCGCAAGTATTTTGCAAAGCATTGAGTCGTCAGGATGGCCCGTCTGATAAGCTGCTTTGAATCACGCCATGTGAAGCCCTAACTGCTGTTTCACGTCTACCGCCCATCCCCTTCCCTTCACCTTGCAGTCGGATCGTCCACACCTGTTCATTTTTATTGGTACCGCAATTTTCCTTCAATGTGTTCGATGGAAAGAACTGAATACAACCGATAATGATTAACCTTCAATAAAACAATTCTTTTGAAGGTTCTTTAATAAAAAGACAATTTAAATTGCGGCTCTGTTGCAGTTTCTGACGATGTGTTTCACAGATTAGGCAATTTTCGTGATGATATTGCTACACTGTGGAAAAGGAAATCAGATGGATGTGTGGTGGATGCTGGCATGTGCCAATGTTTATTTATTGGAACTCGTTAAATTTCAAGGAAGAAGATTCTCCGTTTTGCGCAACCGTTGAAATTATTTTTTTTTCGTGTTTTAAGAAATAAGGCAAGCATGTTCTCATTCACAGAAATTCTCTCATTCGCAGGAAATTTTTTTAACGAAAAGTGGAGGGTGCGCAGGGGGTGCCTTGCTCGCGAGCTTCATGGGGATATAGGTCGAAATTCTGGGAGAGCAAAATATCAAAATTCTAATCCTAAGCCTTTTCATTTTTTGCTTTATATTTATAATAAAAAATAATGAAAGAATAAATCACAAGGTAAAGGGTGTCTGGTATCCACACAAGGCCAGTCTTTAATGCAGACTGCTTGCTTCGTTAATAAATAGCCTAAATAATTCATTAAAGGATAAATAATCATGCCGAAGATCACCTTGATCTTGTAAGAGTTGCAACAGCTTTTACAACAAAATCAGACTTTGGCAAAACTAACGTTAATTACATAAAAGTAAATCAAACTTGTTAATATTTACTCGCAAGCCGCTATGTGACAGTCAGGGAACAGTAAAAGTACAACTTTATCTTTAACGATTTCTAAAAAAAAAAAAAAATTGCTGCTTTTGACAGGTTCTGGGAGAACAGCAGTTTCTTCCACGCCTAATTTGGGTGAATAAAGCAAATCGGTGCTACGTAGGCAAGCCAATATTTAGTAAAATGGAAGTAAACACATTTTATTGTTTCCGTTATTTTCCGAAATAAAATCGGGTTAAGCCCGGTATACGTTAAGTTTTTCAATATTTTGACAAAAATCGTTTGGCTTTACAGTCGCATTGTCGAACGGATTGAGGTAGATTAATGCACTTTAAAATAATTTACACGTTTGAATCAGTCCGGCTTATATTACACTAGCATTCGTACCCGGCTTCGCCCGTGGATTTGTTGGTTTGTTGAATCATTTCATTCAATCCAAATGCCTATCGCGTATCGGCCATGTTGGATTTGCCCACGGGAGTAATGGATTGTGGGATTGTCGTCTCGCGAATCTTATCCAGACGAGAAGAGGAAGTTAGCTAGCGCCATGATGATTGTTGGTGTTACAAGGCATACAGAAAGCGATTGTTTGGAATATGTATTTCGATCCCCTGACGCAACAATGAACAATTTTGCTGTTCTACTTGTTTTTTAGGCTGTCGGTCAATCCTAGTGAAGTTCTACTGACAGCTTTGTCTGATTTCTTGTTCAGGATGATGATGGTGGTGAGCTTCCTGAAGAAGCTGATCTGGTCAATGACTGGAAAATCCTTGCCAGTTTATGGCGACCAGTGTAGAATGAGAGACTACACTGCTTGGCGGTTACCCAGTTCGATTCCTGGGTTTCCCCTCTCCTAACACCTCTTCTTTCTCCTTCTAAAATTGCGCCGATCTAGTTAACATGCTTCAGTTGGCGCAAGGAGCTGCAGTACCTCAAAGTACAAAGCTATTTTTCGTAAATTACAACAAGAAGTGCTTTCCGTCCAAAACCAGTGGGAGGCTAATTAGCATGCCAGTGAGATGGAAAGGTATCCGTGCTGAGCCCATGGCCCACAGTTGTTGCTCCATATCTGCTGAGCGGGTTTCTGTCACCGGAGCGGGTATTTGGTTTCTGTCACCGGACGTTCAAAAAAACCTTAAAATCAATGAAACAAGAAACACAGGTGTGATACTAACACAAGGTGTAAGTTGAACCGAACATCAGTATTGAAGCGTGGCTTATAATACGTATTGTGTCAGTACAATAGTTTAGGCCGCTAAAAAGTAATTAATAGGTTCTCAGAAGGAGTACTGAAAAAGTTGATGCGGGCAAGCTGTGTTTTTTTTTGTATTCGCATTTTTTTTATGCGGGCGGTGGATTTTTTTTTTTTTTTTTATCGAATAAAACAATCTTGCAGCTTACATTTTGTGTGGAGTACGATATCTTTGATTTAATGCCTGGCTCCCCTACGTTCAGAATGTAAATGTTGTACATTGGATGAAACTCTTTCTTTATAAATCCAAATTTTTAGTCGTGACACACCTCTGGATGGTCCTTTCATTAGTTTCCAGGCGATCCATCTGAATGGAGCAATGGGTTGAAATGGTCATTGGGTCCAAGGTGTTTGGTGAAAACTTTAAGGCATAATCGAAAAATGTTTTAATAGTATGCCAACGTTACATGGCCGGGGGGGCGCCCCCCCCCCCAAAAAAAAGAAAACAATGCGTGTACTCCTGAAAACCACTTAATTAACTTTTTGCGGCCTTACATTTCACTGATTTCACTGGTTTCAAGTTTTTTTTCAGGATTTTCAAACGCAATCTTACTGCCTGCTATTAAAGTTTTTTTTGCATTAATATTACTGCATTCTATTAAATAAATTTCCAGAAAGGTCCTGGTGAAAGTGGCTAGTCTGGGGAAGCGCTGTAAGCTGTCTTAGCAAAGGAGGTTTGCTATTCGGCAAGCTCGCGACACAGAACCAAGCGGCTCGTGACGTTTAATGTCGTCATCGTCATCGCTTCCCACGACTTTAGGTAGCGCTACTCAAACCCACACTTTATATGCAGTTTGTGTTACTGGAGTTATTACGTCAAACATACCGTGTCACATCACTCACATGTTTAATTTGCAATAAATCTTCCTTCAAGAAATGTCTAATCCTATTTGTGTTACGGGCATGTCGCTACTAGACTGCCCTCAACCATTATAGAATTGTCTGGAAATTCCATTTTCTTTTTCTAAAGAAGTATTGTTTAGCAAAACATTTGAAAAATGATTGCCGCTATCACTCTTCGATTTGACCAATCTTCCGTTTAACAGCAGGAAATAAAACAGGAAAGTGAATGCGTTTGCAACCTTTACATACGTACGTTTGTAGTAATGTTGCAAAACTGAGTTACACAGGAAACCACCTTTAATTTACGGAATTGATATCAATTTTTACTAGTTCCTTTTAGCCATTCGTGGAACTGACCTTCGTAAAAAAGAGGGAGAAAGTAGACCATTTACATATTATGGTAACCCCCAAACGTAACTAACTATTTCCTTACCGTTCATCATAAATTGAAGTGAGAAAATGTATTATGGTGTACTAGAGGAAGCCCATGCTACGCACGGGGCCGGTCATGAATTAAGTTTACAGATCCACCCCCCCCCCTCCCGGCCTCACTCCCACTCCCCACTCTCAACCCCCTCACTCCCACTTCCCACTCCCAACCCCCTCACTCCCACTCCCCACTCCCCACTCCCATTCCCAACTCCCCACTCCCACTCCCATTTTCGCACCCACTGGCTAAGAAACGCTTTCACGGATTAAAATTTCGTCAGTCCAATTTTTACGCACACTGGCTGAAAAACGGTGATTTTTGTTGGCCTCAGTCACTGAATCTGCGCATCCAGTGGCTGAAATCACACGATGCACCGTTTAAAGAATGTGAGCGCTGAACCATTATCTTTGATTGTAACCGACTACTTTGCAAGATAGCAATGATCAGCCTCGTGCTCAGCAGTAATTGTTGTTGTCCACTTTGAAACAATTCAGCTCAGCTGTGAAAGCCTTCATCTGCGAATTAAATAAGCCATTGCATCGTTTCCAGCTGCCAATTTCGAGGCGTCTTGGCCTCGAAATTAACAACGTAGCTTAGTTTGATTTAAAACTATACGCATTCAACTGAAACATGGATTCTTTCATTTTACCCATCAACAATCAACGGTTTGGACGATGGTTTTCAATCCTTACCACGTGCACCAGGAATTGTTAGGCACCGTAGCAAAGACATTACACGTGCACGAAAACAATGCGCGATTAAAGTGATTGTTTTCCGGTTTTCCTTTAACTTTCCTTTAACTTTCCTTTTATCAGCTCAGCCGGGATACAGAATCTAATGTAGATTATGGTGATTTCTGAAGAATTTTTCACCCCATTTCTTTTCTGGCTGCATTTTTATTTGAGTGGTGGGAAGGGGAGGAGGGATAGAAAAAATCTCAAAGCTTGGCTAGTGATTGGCAAGTGGTACATACTGAATTTGATATTCCACAAAATACAGAATAGCTTTAGAAACAATACAATGACTTCATATAATTATTTATTAGATGTTAATAGTTTTGATTGAGCAGACCGCTATTTACCAAATCACTTCTGGTTTTCATTTTCAAACAGCAGGAATAAAAGAATTGATAGAAACGTACAAAGCGCGCCGTGCGTTTCTTTTCTTGAAAACACTTTGCCAAAATTGTAGTATGGATACAAAACACGGGACTGACGTTATGCAAAATAATGACGTTGACTTTATACCATAGCCGCACGACGATCTCCGACCGACGCCATCTTGTGTTTGATTATGTCTCTATGAACTGAAGCAAACGAGTGAATAAATAAACAAGGGACTGTCTGTCACAGCCAGATGTGAGGAATCGGTTGGACAATACAACAAACAAGAATTAGAAAAAAAAATCAAGAACTGAAGAGATTATATACTGTAAACACGGCTTCAAAAATAGTGCAGGTCAGAGGATGCGCTCATTGAGTAAGCAAAGTGAATGAAAAATAGCGTTTGTTAGCCAGTGTGCGCAAAAAATACACAGACGGGATACACGCCTTCAGCGACAAACACATGAGAGCTAACAGTCCCCATGTTGGAAACGGTGCATCAAACCCCAACCAGCTATAGTATACTGTAAACACAGCTTTAAAAATAGCAGCAAACTAATTAACTAACTTTATTCTAACTTTAAAAGGAGGATAAAGTCCATTCCTCTCGGCAAAAAAGGACGGCATGGGCTACAAAGATTTCGTGAAGGGGTGGTGTGCCATACCATTGCATACCGGCTCACTTCGAGCACTGACGTCATGTTTCCTATAGCGTAATACGCAGGTAATTCAGCTTGTTGTCCGCACAATTTCGTTTGATATAGTAGAAATTTCGTCACAAGGAGTTTCGGTGCACGAAAGAAACAAGTTCGAAGCTGAAATATTTTTGGAATTATTCGGGTTTTAGCCAATTTTCAGCAGCTGCGATGAGAGTGGCAGTAAGAGAACGCGATCTAAAAGGATAGTGGCCCCGAGCACGCATATGAGTACCACGCATACTCCTAATGATGACCATGAGGTACTGCGTTATACGATGTCTTAACACCTGGAAAATAACGTAACGGAAACACATGTATAGTAGCATATCTCGCTCGGCCAAGTAATCGCGATCTGCAAGAACTCATGAAGTTAGTTTCGCTCCATTTACACACAAAATGGCGGTAGCTTACCCTCACCCCACAAGAGCTGACCGTTCGCGTGTAGAGTAGCCTAACAGAGAAAGAAAATTAAACAGCTAAATCTTTAGCCAACGAAACCTAAATTCGGTTAACGTTAATCAACTGCCCTAAGAAATGTTTCTCAAACGTTCTCACCAAAGTAAACAAATAGTTATTGTAAAATTTGCGGCATAAAAGTTGGCTGTATGCAGTCGTTCTTTTGACCTTTGGTTGCGCAATAAAACAGTGATCGGTTGCTAACGCAGTTGCCAGCGCAACAAGACATGTTGAAATGTGTGTTCCGTTTTAATTTAACAAAGTATTAAAAATGTACAGGTGGCGAACAGACATGATATCCACCTGATAAATTGGGAAAGAGTGATTCCGTTGCTTTTGAAATCTCATCGTGCTACAGTGGCGGATTTACAGGTGGGCTAGGGATTATTACACCCCTCGCCCTTCTACCCCCGCCATTACAGAGCTGTGCAGTCTCCCTGTTCATTACATATTACTTATTTATTTATATTACATTATTTATTTATTATATACTACATAAAGAAGGTATTAAAATGACCTCAAAAAGTCTGGAGACATGCAGTGAACACAAACATTTACGAACCTAAATTCACGAACGATTTTTTTTTAATCGCATTGCTGTAATCATTATGTTCATTCCCGGTTCCCCTCCCACGACAAAACTTACTAGACTTAATAACCCATAGCAGCGTACACGTAAATCACTTCTAGGGAGAATGTAGCTGAAGAAAAAAGGTGTCCGACAGATACTGCCCACTCAGACCAGTTCCTAGCGGGGGCGGAGGAGTGAGGCGGGAGTGGGGTGGGGAGGAGGCAGTGGGCGTAATTAGACCCACGAATTTTTCAGTAAACTTTTTTCCGAATTATTTCTAAAAATTTTCACGTTTTTTCCAAACAATATGCAAACTGTTAGGACGTGTCTCGCCTCCTGGCTCAATGCAATTCTGGCGCGTGCCAGAAAGTAAATGTCTTCGTTCGTAGCTTTGGCAAAATAAAATTGGGCGATGTTGAATCAACTGGTCTGGAGCCGGGAAACGAAACCCATAACTTCTCTCACAGACAACCTTGTGACAAGGGATGGCATACGAAGATAGTAACAACATGGCCACTCGTCATACGCTCCACTCAGTATATAACACATTTTTGTTATACACTCCATTTAGTACAGAACAGGAATCAGGTTGGACGAGGATGGTCCACAATTGTTGCTCCATATAGGCACGTGTGGTCCAGTAGTGTTGTCTGTGGTATTATGGCAGGCAATCTGAACAAGAAAGAGGCGACTGTAGCTGTGGTGGCCAGAGAAGACTGTTTATAGTTTGTTTATGAACTAAATCCTTACGAAAAACACGTACTATACACTCTGATCATTTGCTTGATCGTTTATGATGTGGAATATCTGTCAACAGCACAAGAGTTGCAGCAAGACATGAGCGAGCGATTCCGCTAGTTATTTTAAAGATTTTGACTTTTAACCAAACAATATGCAAACTGCAAGCACATGCAACATCGTTATAATCTTGACCAAGATAAGAAATACAAGCCAGTTTGACTTTGACACACTTTTTCCTATCCATCAAGGTGGATGTACGCAGGGAATGTAAGGAATGTTGACAATTTGCACTGGGGATAAAATGTATAACTTAGGGATTTGTAAAAATATGGATTTTTTTTGGAGAGGTGGGCGAGAAGTAAAAATTATCAGTTGCCCCTCTAGAAAAAAATTCCAACTAGGCCCCTGCTCTCATTTTAAATGATTCTTAGATCCACCACTGATGTGCCATGGCAGGAATCCATGCCTGATTTGTTTTGCTTTGCGATTAATTGATTACGAACTGCATCCAGAACTAGAGCTTCTTTCCACAGTAGGTTAGGCAATAGGAAACACAGGGTGCCTCATTATCTTTGTGTATTTCGGATGCACTGGAAGTCGGTCGAACTCAAATTTCATCTATAATTCGTGAATAAACCCAGTGGACAAATACCACTATTATAATAGTACGACTTATTTATACCAACCCCAACTATCTTACTTCACGTATCTGGTCGGGCTGTCGCATGAATAATCATATCATCGTCATCACTGTTGGAATCTAATTCGTCCCAAGGCATCATGAATCCCTATAGCAGACCAGGTGAATCGAACCCAGAAACCCAGATCATTGCAGGGGACCCTGATAAGGGCCTGAATAGGCAAGAATAGATCCCATAACCAGAGTTGGACTGGGTCACCGGGTCAAGCAGGTCACCGGTTCATTCGGGTCAAGTTTTAGACCGGGTCACCGGGTCTGAGCACCAGACACGGAAATTCGGGTCGGACCCAGCGACCCGGAAATTCGCATCCAAGGGGGGGGGGGGGGGGGGGATGACAAGACTCGTATTAGATGTAAGTGAACAAGTAACTTGTTGCAGTTAAAAAAAACTTGCTAAATGGGCGTTTCAAAGGCAAGGCATAGAAATGCTGAAAATGAGTTAGCCTGCAGGGTGGGGTGGGGGGGGGGGGGGGAAGGGATCACTGGGGTTCAAGCCTGGCCGGTCTGGTCAATCAAACCATTTCCGGTCGGGTCACCGGGTCAAGCCAGGTCGGCCGGATCACCGGGTCAATGGTTCCGTCCGGGTCACCGGGTCCCCAGTCAACCTATTTTCGGGTCACCGGGTCACCCGAAAAAAAAGTGACCCGGTCCACCTCTGCCTATAACCTCTGAAAGAAAAGGTAGTCTCTCACTCTACCCGAGTTAGCATTTACTTACGAGGATCCCCTTTCCAGTCACCGACCTGACTAACTTCTTAACAAAGCAAGGCTGTGCTCCCCCACTACTCAGCTGCCATGACCACCTCCATGCTTTTTATTCTAAAGTTGTAGATCGACATCTTCATATTCCACTCTAATTCTTATTTTGCAGGAAAATTCAACTGTGCATATACTGTGTATAAACCCATCAGTAAAAGAATGTGCATCCCCCAAAAACAAGCTGGAGGTTCTTCTACATGGATTACTGCGTCGTTGGTGGATTACAACTGTTTTCTTGTATTTGTTCCTCAGCATTTAAATTTTTTTAAGGCTTACGAAGGTTGACCTTCTTTAACATGCATTAATGCGATACTGGTAGCCTACATTATTTTGTAGTGTTTCGCGCTCGCGCTAGATGTCGTTAGGCAATCAGCTGGTTCTGTATCAGCTGACTAAGAACACAACTGCTTGCTCTTGAGACGGGGAGTTGATCATTGGCCGTAGCAACCAACTCCCCGTCTCAAGAACAAGCAATTGTTTTTTTTCCGTCAGCTGATACAGAACCAGCTGTCGGCCCATAAACAAGCGCCATCCTGTGCGATACGCTGCAACATTGTATTTTTCATGTATCTTACGAAAGTGGAGCTGCTTTTAAACAAATTCGTGCGATACTGATGGCCTATCTTGTATTTTTCTTGTATCTGTTACTTTAGAGCATTAATTTATTTTAGACTTACATTGGTATTTTATACTCTTACGCGTTTTTTAATGCTAGTATCTATTCTTTTTTCGGTGGCGATATTTTTCAGGTAAATTAAATAATTACAATTTTGATACGAGATAATTCCGATATGAGATAATTGACATGAACGCTTCTTGAGATAAGTCATTCCCAATAAAATAGCTTTCAAAAGCAGTCAGTCCTTGTTCCTGTTAACACCTACGTTTTAAGCCATAAAAGTTGAAAATTATAGTTCACTGGTTCGATAGCTAGGTAAAAGAAAAATTTCCCCAAGAAGAAGAAGAGCAACAAAAAGAATATTGTAGTCACATTAAAATAGCGTTCAAGGACCTTGGCCTTGTTTACAGCTACATTTTATGCTATAAAAGTTGAAAATCGGTTCATAGGTTCGATCTCTAGGTGACAGCAAAATTTCTCCAACAAAAAATCAACAACAACAAGAGAATTGTATCACATTAAAATAGCGTTCACGAAGCCCTAGGCCTTGTTCTACCTACATTTCAAACTAAAAACTTAAAAATCGGTTCATTGGTCCGATTTCCAGGTGAGAGCAACGGGTGCAACAACAACAATAACAGCAATTGGCCACGCTGTGGAGGCCAAACTGTTCGATTATTGCCACAAAAATTTTTATTGCAGTGAAATAGATTGACATGATCCGAAATTCCGAATTTCGTTGATGTATATGAATTCTGAGTGAAAGCTATAGGGTTTCAAAGTTTGACGTTTAACATGGGAGTTCTTACTGAGGCTTACATAAGGACCAAAATAGCATTCCTTGATTTTACAAATTAGACAAAAAAAAAAACATGAGGTCGTCATGACTAAGAGGTGGCAGAGCTCATTCCAGATGTCTGAAGAAGTCGATGCCTATAGGTTGGGAACCATGGCAAAGTCACTTGCAGCCATTGTCGGTTAGGGCTCGTTTACGCAACGCTCGCTCACTAGCTTTTACTTGATCAATACTAAAACTGATGTCTGCTTCTCCCCTTTACCGGAGTATGCGGCTTTCGAGTTGTCTATGCGTATTAGTAACCATGGCAACGACGCAGAGACAAATCTTCTCCTCGTGACACGGCGTACGATGCTTGAAACATTTGAGCATCGATTATGACCACAAGAAAACAATTTTTACTGCAGTAAAAGACGACGGAATGTTTTTTTGTATGCCGGCATTCGATGGTTTGTCTTCGATTCGATAGCCACGAAATGGACGCCATGTTGGATTTTGAATTCTTGCTGCGAGAAGCTATTTATTCTACCGACGTTTGATCATTGCTAGAAGCTGTACTTTGAGGGAGAACAGCAAATTTTGGAAATAGCGTGAAATGACAAAATGTTTAAAATTACTGTAGCACTTTGTTCTTTATCCGTGTTGTTATTTATAATACATACAATTTGTTATCTGTTACCGCATTCTAGTAGCAACAGGAAACTAATCATAAATAAATAAGGGTTGACTAGCAAATAGTATTCGGCGAGCGAGAATGACTTGTTGCATAACGCGCCCTTAGCCTCCTTTAGCAGTGATGGGATCTAGTCTGGCCTGTGGAATATTATCTCGTCCCCATGCGAAGTTCGCACGTGTAATGAGTTCAAAATTAAGCCGATTCATCTATACGAGTGAAAGTAGATTGCTTCAGATGACGTAGGCCTAAGGCTCCAAGGTATTTATAAAAAATAATGATATACATTTGGTATTTCGAGTCAAACTTCGGATATTTTTATCAAAAGTCCGTATCCATAAAACTCGCGGATCAACAACTGTGGTATACTTCACAAGGATCACCAATTAGAACTAAATGACGCTTTCCAATTCAACGTATATTAAAGTTAGTCCTACAGTTCTCTATTACTCAACAAACTTCCTCACCTCATTGGACACATTGATGAGGAGATGCATGCCATAACATTGTATCCGGCTTCACAATGCATATTTGACATCCTCCCTCACTTCTGTCGTTTTTGTGTGTGGCTAACTCCCTGGATCCCCTCCCCCCCCCCCTCCCCGTTTCTGAGAAAAGTGACTATAGGTGGAAAGCTGACGAGGCAAACAAAATACCGCCTGATTGGTGGCAGAGTTGAGCCTATAGTTGTCGGAAGCAGGTGGTGGAAAGGGGACCATGACAGAGTCCCTACCAGGTAGGGTAGTGGGACAACCTACCAGGATTCTTCAGTAACTATGGAATCTATTCTCAGCATCTCGGGTCCTACTATCATCGGAGGATCCCCGATTGTGTTTCAGAACGGAAAGCCAAATGCGACGAAAATAAGTCTAAAACGCAGCAGAAATAGGTTTTTATATGTATTCATTATGTTTATATCTTTGGGTATGCCGCTTTCTTTACTGGTTTCTTTCTACATCTCCAGTCAATTTCAAAAATGAACCGATTGCTTCTGATCACTTAAGAACCAACAAATCGACCTGTCTGCTTCAATATTAGTCATATCACACGGTCTTGGCTAAATTAGTAAAGACTTCACCCCCCCCCCCCCACCAAAAATAAAAAATCAAAAAAATCTCAACCATTCTTTTTCAGTAATTCTAGACGAAACAGGTCTTTCACTTGATTAGAGTCGTGCCTATAGCTTCACCAGGTAAAGTTTTCGTTCAGAGCAATTTATGTTTCACCACAATTTGTGTTATAATCTTTGTTACAAAACAACATTATTTATGAACCAGAGACCAAAATAATTATAACATGTATCGTAATAAAAAGATGCACTGCAACTGAATTGAAAGGTGTTAACTACAAAAAAAAAAGCTCGAATAAACTGTTTCCAGTTCGTATCCTGATTAGACCGTAGTGATAATACTTCAACGAATTGTTTGCAGAAGTTATCAAAATTGTCTATGTTGCCTGTTTGTGCTACGCCCTTTAGTACCGAATGTGACCCGTGATTGGTCAGTTAGATCACGTGGCTGGCAAGGGTTTGGGAAACAGCCAGGCGGGTCGTTCTTGTTTCACCCATTATCTCTGTTATTGGCTCCAATAACAGCATTTACAGCAAAAAAAAGGTATAACAGATGTTAGAACAACATTTTATTTTTACCAGTGCTTCTTGTGTGCATTCAGGCATGGACCCATTCCTAAAAAACTGTTAATTAGTCCTACCAAATCATATCACAACGAACTTCTGTTACAATTTCATTGAGGCATAGTACGAAGCAAAGCATAGGAGCTTCTCATTCTGTCCTTGGACGAGTAATTCGTCGCTAACAAACTTAGAAAATGATGCAATAATGACGCATCCGTTGCCATGTTTGCACATGTGACACGACCAACATTACATCAACATCGCGTCATATTCGAGAACCTGTTTGACGAGCAACTCGCCCCTGGCGTCTGTACCCAATGTTTGTCTGTATCCAATTCACTGTAACTTTTGAATCCATTATCAGATTTATTCCAATTTTTCGATGTACATCCACACTATGCCTTACTTGTGGATTTAAGCTCAAAATTCAGTAAAATTGGGCCATTATGGGGTTTTGAAAAGTTAGACTCTCAGATAATCACATTAATCAGACATTAATCAGCTATTAATCATTATTCAGGATAATTCATCAACAACTAAGACAAATGATAAAATGACACCTAAAAGTACATGTCTTTCAGTTACTGTTTGATGGACAATTTCATCCAATATACCCAAACACCCATTTCACCCAATACACCCATTTCACCCAATGGAGTCCAATAATATGGCTAGTGTTGGTTGTAGGCTTTTGGCCTCTCTTATTTTACTGACGAAGCCCAAACTCTGGTAAAATCTGTTAAACTCTGGTAAACGTTTTTTTTAACGCCGATTTTTAAATCGCTAACTTCCATGGTTATCTGGAGGTTGAGAGGTATTTGAACATATATTTTTGGTTGCTACAGTATGTTTTTATGCCTGATGACGGCCCCCAATAGAGGGCAGAAATATAGAGTGCGTGTTTTGTGTACCGAATGCCTACTTATGGAGTCGCCCCCTAATCCCCATCTCGTATTTAAGTTTCTAAGCATTCAAGCTATCACCCCTCAAGCAATACACTTACGAGATCTGTGCACGTCATGGCCAAGAACTTTTATCAATTTCACGTGTAGAGTAGGCGCAGCTATGTAAACAATACGATAAGGGCCGGGGCGTATTCTGGTCGGTCGAAGGTGATTCTTCCCAGACTCAAACCAAAGGCGAGGAGACGTTACTCTTCTAGGTAGGTGATGTTTAAATGTAAAAAAAGAAAAAAATATGTGTGAAATATTGTTACTTGTACTGCTTATTACAACACCAACTTTCCCAAATTTGAATTGGCCTTCGTGAGCCATCTGGTCAGTAGGATTAAAAAATAATTCTCAATTTTCAATCACCTATTCATCATGTCGATAAAAATGTATTGTACGGCTCGATGGCTGAGCGGTGATGCGATAGTTCAGTCCTGAAGGCGTTGGTCTGGTCGGTGACGGGAAAGGGGACCCTGATAAAGTCCATGCCAGTCAAGGTTGTGTGAGAGACCACCAGCCTTCTTCGGTGGCTATGGGATTTATTCTCCCTATCCTTTACATTATCTCTACCCCTGCGATGATTGGATGTTTTCCGGTTCGAGTCACCAAGTTTGCCCCATCTCTTACTAGACTTCTTTTCTTTCTAAAATGTGTAGTAAGGTTCAAAACTTAATCATCTATACAAGTTTTAGTTTACTTCAAGTTACTTAAGTCACCAAGAAATTGATTAAAAAGTTTTAAGCCCTTGTTCATTAGCTATACAATTCTACAAAGAGACAAAATGTAGTATCAATTATGAAACATTGGCCGGAAATCTGTTAAAAATCAGAACATAACGCCGAAAACCGAATGTTTCCAGCTAGTGTGCTTGCCAAAATACGATAATTTGAGCATCAGGGTGTGTTGTCGCAGTCACCAATTTGGCGGGATTGCAAAAAAAAATAATAATAATGCCTTGCGTTGCCTTTTGCGATTGGCAACTGACATTCACGAACAACAAATAAAAGTAAAAGGTTTACAAATTAGGCCTACAAATCGTTAAGGACTAGCCTTGTGAGAATACAAGACAGACTTATTTGAGAAAGAAATATAAAACTAAGCCAATCATAAATTCTTGCTAGCTGCTTATTTTTTGACTTCTTGTTATTAATGGCTTGTGGAGGCCAATAAACAGGTTACTTTCCCTATTTTTAGATGTATGTATAATGAATGACCTACAAGTCACCACTGAGAAGGCTGAAAAGTCTCTAAGCTTGGCTGTAGCTTGTAGCCAGGGGTCTGCCCCGGTAACAAAGTTGGTATAAAGCCCTGAGTTCGTAATCCTGTCGTGCAGATTTATTAAATTTCTTTCTCAGATTATTGATCGTGTCAAGGCCAATTTTTAATTCTGGCAGTCGATCAAAATAAATTGTCCCGGCATTCTCACGGTATTCTTCTGGTATAGTCCTGTAGACGCCAGAATTTCGATCACTTTGGCGTAATACTCTAAGAGATTAATATTAAAAATTGTATTAGAATTTCAAAATAGATAACGAACTCTATTTCTGTGGGTTCTTGACTTTTAGAGTAATCTTTGTTGCCATGCAAACAATGAATTTCATGAAAAACTAACGTAAGAAATTCCCATTTAGTTTTGAGGGCCAGATATATATTCAATAAAGGCGGTCTTGATGGCTGAACGGTGGCAGAGCTCATTCTAGTTGGCTGAAAAAGCTGATCTTGTCAATGATAGGAAAGGGGATCCGGGTAAAGTCCCTGCCAATCTGTGCCGACCACGCTAGAGTGAGAGACTATCAGGCTCATTCAGCATCCATGGGCTCTATTCTGAACAATACCAAGGACCACCTGAGGTGATTGGAGGTTTCCCGGGTCGAATTTTCGGGTTTGTCCCTCCTTTTACTTGACCTTCAAAACGTCCATTTTAGTTAAAAAATGAGCCGATTCGTTTACACAGGCAATTTGCTACAGATGATATGAGGGTCCAAGAAATAAAACAGTATGATTGGCTGAGCGAAGCGGAACCTATAACGGACTGGGTGGAGCCCAAAACAGAGGGCAGATTGCTATGAAATTTGTTACATTGCTAGCTATCCCCAAACGTATTGCTGATCTCGAATTTGCCGTAAATTGATCAATTATAATCCACGAAATTACAATTTTTTGAATTTATCGATCTAACACTCGCCATTGTAAATATGAAATCTTGAATAGTTAAGGAATTCCGGCGAAGCATTTACTGTGCTGTTGGTAGTCAAATGAACTTTTCAAAACCGTCAAAATAAATCATCTTTGCTTTCTTACAGCTAACACTCTTTTTCAATGTAACTAAAAGAAATAATAACATTTGATTATCGTATTTTAACCATTAGAGGAAGGCAGGCAACTGGATTCATTAGCGACTCACATTTCGTTTCACGTGAAAAAAATGCTTGGAGGAATTCAGCCAACATGGCTGGCGTTTACACTATCAAAGGGAATCCCAAATGTGAAACCTCAAACCGTCGCAGTATCAGGAAACGGTTCCTATCAAACGACAGTGTACAGCAGACAACATGTTTGTACTGCAACACGGAACAATAAGATGGCTTTGTATAATAATTTCAAGATTCCTGGTTGCTAAGGAAACTGTACTCTCAACGCCGTGTTGCAAGCTTCCTCCAAAGTTGCAAGAATGAATAGGCCTAACTTCGAACGCAGCAAACGAAGCGAACTGTTGTCGCAGCTAAAAGCGGGGCCTAACAGTTCTGAAAGCTTTAGATTTATTCAAATATTATCGTCTCATCCAACTAACACTGTCTTACCTACAGCTGTGGTAATTACAACTTTAAAAAAATTAGCGTTGGCAGTTTTAGTATGTGCCAGAGGTGTGCGCCGCAACATTGAGGAGGCGGCGTAGGGAGACGCGGGCCTTTTCAATCTTCTGATTATTGTTACGTACTATTGTTACTGACGATTGTTTGGCTTGCAAGTTAAGTGCTTCGTTATTAATATTTTAAAGTAAGGAAAGATACCCTTTTGTCATAAAACTTACGAAAATCATAACGAAAACGTGCGCAAACGCTTACTTATTTTTTAAAAAAATTATTAAAACACGTTAAAAATCTACTCACAACACGCTAGAAGTGGACGCCATTCAACGCGATGACACCTCAACATAGAAAACCTGATTTCGACCAAAACATTAGCAAACGGAAATTACCTTCATCTTTGCCTTCATTTGTGCAAACATTTGTGCGTATACGGACCACAAATTTATAAAGAAAGATCGCAACTTGTTTCTGGAACTCCATACTAGAAATTATTTTCGATAATAATTAAATAAGTTACGATAATAATGATGCAATTGCCATAACTGGTCACAAGTTCTTTAAAAGCCAGAATGTGCCACGAATTGTATTGTAGAGTGCGACGTTTCGTTGTTACATACAACATTTTCAAGATCTAGCTCTTAGATTCTTGACTACTGACCACTGCTCTGACGTTGAAGACTAGTTTTTAGAGCTGTAGCTACGTTATTTTAAAATACAACAAACAGTAAAATGTAAAGATATTGAAGAAAGATATCGATAGCAGTGCGCCACTTTGTCAGGCATGTGTTTGGTAGCTTAAATAGAACTTTTTAGTCGTGCAGTATCAGATTTATAGTCATCATCATCTCTCATCATCGTTTCAACACAGCGCCGCTTAAAGAAAAATTATCTTCCCACTATTCGGTTTTCTAATGAAGATATCATGCAGAATTTACATGTATTGCAATAGTGGGCATCTTCCTTTTCTTTTTAATGTTTGTTGTGTTTTCAAATGACATAGTTTCGGCTGATGGTTGGTGCTTGAAAACATGCATCTAAAACAATGAGATGTTCCACCTTCCAAAACCCCAGACTTTTCCAGCCTTTTGTATACCTAGCAAAACACTGAAACTCTCCACCCTGCAGCATACCTGTTAAAACAAGAAAACTTTCCACCTTTCTGCAAACCTTCCAAACCACCAGAATTTACTCCACTTCTGTATACCTTGCAAACCCGTGAACCTTTTTGCCCTACTTTATATCTTCCAAAATCTGAGGACTTTCCACACTTCTGTATAACTTGCAAACAACTGAAAGGTCCCATCCCTCTAGAGCATACCTGTCAAAACATAAGATATTTCCACTCTTCTGTAAACATTTCAAAACATGAAACCTTTCAAGCTTTTGTATACGTACCTTACGAAACGTTGAAACGTTCCACCCTTCTTTATACCTTCCAAAACCTCAGGATTTTCCACCCTTCTATATACCTTAAAAACATCTAAAACGTTCCATCCAGCTGCAATACCTGTCAAAACATAAGAACTTTCCTCCCATCTGTATACCTTGCAAAACACCGATACGTTATACTCTTCTATATAACTTGCAAAATATTCTGGCGTTTAATGAATCGTTCATTTCTGTATTTTTTTCCACATCGTCAAGAATTGGTCACTGCAGAACTAACTAGGTTGAATAACGCCTTATACGTTTTTGACGTCTTAACGTATTAGCTGTGTTGGAACTTGATGTCAGGAGCCTTTTCCTGGTTTATGTATTATAGAACATCTAGTAAGCACAACATCTGGATGGCCTAGCAACCCTCACTTTTAGTACTGAAGAGGCAAGTTGGTGGTTGGACGCATTGTAAAGAAGTTCTCTTTTCATGAATGATCTAAATTCATATTCTTACTTTCTCTGCTAAAATTTGGTTTTCAGTCAGAGTACCGTGCCAGTGGTCACAGCGTAACCCTAACTGAAACAAGCCCTATACCCCGTTCAGAACTCGGAAGTTTCAGAAGCGACCACATTCGTGCTTCGTTCAGGTAATGCAATTTTTAATAACTGTATTTGCAGTGCTAGGCCTATTATTATTTAAATGCGAAAGAATGTATTATTCCTTTAGTGAACCGTATAAAACAATTGAAATGTACGTTTTACCAGTTTTGTACAGTGAATATCACCAAATTTCAATTTTCAGTGTGAATATTTCATCGGGTACAAAAATTTGGCTCAAACGAACTTCGCCGTCGTCATCTTGGGAAAGAAATCACATTACCAGTGGTGAGTATTCGACAGAAATTTAATGTTTAATTTTGGAATCTGTCACTAAAAATATTTATGCATGTTAATGTCTAGAGAAGTTTTAAATACAAAAGAGTAAAGTGGATTTAGGTAAATTTGAGGGTTCCTTGGTACACCACCGTGATACAATTCCAATCTGGATAGCGTGTTGCTTTGGCACAATATTTACCCAAGGCAACCTTCCAGTTGCTACTGATAAGAGTGTTCAACTTTTCGCTGCCAAGTGCATGTAGCTGAACCCATAGTAAATGCCATTACACCACACATTTTGTTAAAAGCACAAAGATTTTAAGGAGATCTTTACACCAAATGAATTTTTGGAAGTGTTATCATTAGATATAGAATCTTTTTTAAATATATAGATGGAAAAAAAGTTCTTATTTAAATGTATTAATTTTAATTAATTTTTTACTACTCTTGCTTTCAAGTTAACTGATAGTCTTTCTTGTTGGCCGAACCTGAGCACCTTGTTTCTTGGTAACAGTCTTGGTTTCTTTATTTGTCTATCTGCTCTCATTAAAAATTTGTCCTGTCGACTTGAAACAGTGATGCTTGCGTAAATTAGATCAAAGAATATTTCTTCTGACAGACAGGCAAACAAAAGAAATCACCAAGAAACAAAAAGAAACAAACGTGTGAAGCTCGGCCAATGAAAATAGCCATAAAAGCAAGCGTGATAAAAAATTAAATTAAATTAAATTAAAACATTTAATATGAGACTTTTTTCCATCTATCTATTTTTAAAATTGGTAGCATATCGACAAATTCGTTTCTGCTTGCAGAAAACTGACAATGTGACGTCACGTCTCCTTGCACAGCGAGTGCAAAAATATGTGGATATCACATTTGTGGATTCTACACAGTTAGTTTACAAATGGGGTATTTACTTTTTTTTGCACTAGTAGTGGATGAAAACGTGGCGTCGTGCAGTCCTGCAAACATAATGTGGAACAACCTATAACACGGGTTTTATAGAGTCGACTTTTTTGGTCAGAGTGCCGGAGAGGTGGCAGAGGACTAGACGGAGGATCCTGGTAAAATCCCTGCTCGTTTCTGCCAGCCAAAGCAGTCTGAGATACTGACACGCTCTTTTAGTGGCTATTTCAGTGACTATGGGATATAGTCTGACCTATTTTCGAGATCATCTCCTTCCCCTGTGATGATTGGTCGTTTCCTGAATCTAATTATTCTTACCTTTCATACAGACTACTTTGTTCAATAAAATTATTGTGAGGAAATATTAAAAAAGTTCTTGGGGGGGGGGGGGGGGGAGGAGGTACCCTGTGCCCTCGCGTAGATTAAAATTACACATAAAAGCACCAAAGTTTTGCTGATATAATTCTTCAACGTTATCAACGTAAAAATGACAAGTAGACAAAATGTCCGTACTGGTTAAGACGGTATAATAATGATCTGGTGCTGGACTGGTTTGCCAGTTCGAATCCGGTTTAATCACTTGAATGAAATGTAAGTGCATAAAGGTGGCTTACTGTACTACGTTATTTATTTTTAGTGTACCATTTTCGCAGATGGTTTGTTTCCAATTGACCTTCAAAGAATATACCTGCAAAATTTAATTTGAATCGATTCATGCGTTTGGCCCTAACTGTGGTACAAACATACAGACAGAAGGACAGAGCAAAACGCCAAATCGTTGCGTTATAATAGGACCTTTTCGAGCACTCGGTCACAAAAGTTCTTACATATTGCATTTCAGAGCATTGAGTCGTTTTATCGAAAACAAAACAACAATTAAAGAGTAAATAACTGTATTTTGGAAATTATAAATAGAAGAGACATTAAATTGGATATAAATTGCGCTGAATACTTTTTGAAACGTTGACGTGTGGAATTGATATGTTAGCGTAGTTACACCATGACGATGCAGCCTTCTATTCCTGAAAATATCACAATGAATACTTTGCTTTGTATTTTCAGTTTCTGACAATGGACGACGTAATACTCGCTGCTGTTGTTTCTACCATTGTTGCTACCGTTGTGATGACTTCGATCATGACTTTGATCTGGTGGTGGAGCAGATCAGACAGGGATTGTCTTGAAGATGATCAACACGGTTAGTGACATTACCCATCATTTGTTTAACGTATTTGTGTTCCTTTTTTAGGAAAAAATATGCATGGGGAGAGAGTACAAATGGTAAGAGATAATTAGCGGGACTGGAAAACCTTGGTTGATGTATCAAATGAATAGACTTGATTCATAGTCAAGAACAAAATTAAGAGTTGAAAAAGTATAAAATTGATGACTGCATGTAACAAAGTAAACAGCTTCATTTTGGGGTTACGTCGTATGTTGATCAATCAGGAACCCACTTGTATTGAGCAAACAATCACTGCAATTCATGACCCTTGCAAGTGTTTCGGAGGGCTGTAAATGGTGTCCCTGTTGCTTATGTAGTAGCAATGGCCTATGCAATATGTTGTTAAACTGATTGAAGAAGGTTGACCTGTTATGATTGGAATGAGAGGAGACTGGGATTGATTATGATAATTTAGGCTTATTGGTCTAAAATGGAACCTTTGATTTAAGGATTTTGAATTTAGCCAAAACCAGACAAGTGGTTCAGTTATTGAAAAAAAAAAGGTTGAATGCTCTTCTGACTTACACATGAGGCTTGCAGACTCCCAGCCAAAAGAGGATAAGTGAATTAGGCTCAAAAAAGGCTTTAGTGAATGTGAATTTTCGACACGTTATGAAACTGTACATCATTTGTCAGTGTGTTTGCTCAAGGGAATTGTACATTTACGAGATACCCCATAGTTGTAGAAATAACCAAGAAGCAGCCCCTTGTTTTTGCAAGGCTCACCTTCTACCCTCTGCACTGCCTTATCGCAACTGTCATTTCATATTCGATATTTTTGACGTGAATGCAGTGCATTGTTAAACTCGAATTGTGTACGGTGTAATTTCCTAACAGATTCATTGCCCTTCAGCTTAAGTTAAATCTTAATTGTTACGCTGGGGATCTTATGAAGTCCAGCGGTAGAGGGATGAATTTAGTTGAGGATTGTCTGTCCAGATATCTCCAAATCGAAAAAAAATGTCTGTATACAATGTTGGTCTTGTCAACCCACATTCACGTTGTTTGCTCAGATCTGGTGCCACTAAGACTCGAAAACGTTTAGTTGCAAGCTTTTTAATGACCCAGTTTCCTACTTGCTGGTTTATTGGAGGATGGGACTTGTCCACTACACCCCAAATGAAGAAGAGAAAGAAAGGGATGTGCCTGAACCACATTCCTTAATCAAACCACTTACATTTAAACATGCACTGCACCGGATTTGAGACTTTTTCAAGCTCATTGATAAAATTCACTGTCTAGTGGCCATGTGAACGTTGTGCTAGATGAATTTTGTGTGAAAAAAACTGCATTGTCGGTTATCCAAAAGTTTGTAGTTGTTGCCTTCAAAATTTACAGTTAAAAACAAACGAACGGATCATAAATCAATTATTTTGAAGCTACCTCGAATTCGGCTACTAGGCACGACGGACAGGACACTTTTTAATACATATTTTAGGAGAAAAGCTAAACTGTTTTTATAGAAACTGGTTTTAAAAAATCCGCTGGGCAGTTATTAGTGCATAAAACAATGGTAAAGCGTATGGATCGCACAATGCACATCTCCAATGCAGTCTTACAAAAAAATTTAATGGACATGCCAACTTGTAATTACTGAACCAAGCAGTTGATAAATTAATTCAATCTGTTCATAAAACTTAAGATATATATCGCTCAAGATCTCTTTTAATTTTGTTTCTACATTAATTGCTCACAATATCTTGGCTTTTTATAGTTAGGAAACTTAGTGTTCAGCTCATTCTTGGTTTATTAAATTGTTACTTGATTTTTTTTTTTCAAAATTAATTTCTTACGTTTTTAATTAAATCATTATAAACGCACATACAGAAGTATTAGCAAAAAAGAGTAAGATTTATTTAAATAAACAAAATCAAAACGCTTCAGCCAAGAGTCTCGGGGTAGTAACTGGGTAGTAGACTGTAGATTAATGGGTCTCTTAACACAGCATCAGGGACCATTTCATAGTGTATTTCATATCGTCACTCCAGATTAGATTTGTTACATTTTAACTAATGCTAAACTAAAAATGTGTGTATTACTTTAATTTCTACTAGCATTCTTTTATTTAGATTGCAATGATAATAAATTATTTGCGAGATTCTTATATAAATTTTATTTGGCCGTGATGGCTGAGTAGAGCGTACATCATGACTATTGAGGAAGCTGATCTGATGGGCCGATCTAAGGAAGGGGAACCTGAAAAAGTCTCAGCCAGACCCATTGTTCAGGAAGTGTACGAGACTTTGGAGGTTTGTTGTTCTGCCAGCCATAAGGTGATAGGGACAATTTCGCTAGGTAATAGGAAATTCCTAGAATCTCTCACGCGCCATAATTGAAGTAAGCACGAGAAATCACAGGATCCTACTCTTCCCTAAAATGCCAGTGGTGGCTGTTCAGGCTCAAACCAAGGACCTCTTTCACATGCGACAGTCGGTCTAACCATCAGGCCACCGTACCATTCGGTGTGAGAGACTAAATAGCTAGTCAGCAACCATGGGATCTATTCTTGGCAATATCTCAGCGGCCTCTATCATGAACTGAGGATTCCCGGTTGAATTCCCCGGGTTTACTTATCGCGTTTGTAGAATAACACGTACCCCTTTGATGCCATGAAGCCTTCGATAAAACGAAGTTTTATGCACGTTTTGTCGAAACGATTTTTCGTAATGTCTTTATCTTTCCCTAACTTCTTTATTATTTCCCTAATGTCTTTATATTTCCCTTTATTGTAGATTATCTTCTTGGCAATGCCATTCTTACGGCTGTCAGCAACGAACTCGGCCGAGATTGGATTAATCTTGGTCGAGAAATGGGTCTTTCACAAGCAGCCATTGAACGGATAGAACTAGATCAAGCAAGATACGGCTCGAAGGAAATGGCTTCGGTGGCTTTAATTACTTGGCGAAAGCAAAATGGAATGGATGCGTCAAAGGACAAGTTAATGGAACATCTGAAATCTATCGAAAGAAAGGACATCGTTCATAAAATGTAAGTTTAAAAAATATTAAGATTTTACAAGTTGTTGTGATGACTGCAAGTTGGTTGTGTCTCAACATATCTAAAATTTGAACTTATTCTCTTGTACCCGTTTGTGTTTCGTCTGTTTGATGTGTATGCGATATTCTGCCTTGACCAATCCTTAAAGAATTCGTTAAAATGTCACTTTTAAACAGAATTGTAAGTAAGTTAGGTAATGTAGCAAAGTTTGTTTTTGAGCGTTTCTGTTACTATATTTTAACTTAGAATGTGGACGACTTAAAAACAAAGTGTTAAAACATTGATGACACGTTTTGTTAAATTGGTTTATCACGAGTCTTAAGGATTTATTATTTGTTACAGTTCATTCTAGGGATCAACGTTTGTTTTAAAACGTTTAAATATAATTCATGTTCTTAACGTCTATTTTCAGTTCAACGATGCCACCAGGAACAAAGAAAATGAAAAGTCAGCCTTTTCCAGAACCGTTTATCCATTTATTTGGTAAGTACTTTCTTAGTCTTGTGTTTACCACCCATTTTTTTTAGATAATAAGATTAGTTCAAACTAAAGATTATTTTTAATTTAATCTCGCATAGTTAGACAGAGCAGTTTATGTGGTCTCTCACTACAGTTTGCTATACCGTTGGCAATACTTCGAGTATAACCGTTTAGTATATTGCAGCTAATATGTAATTTTCATGTTTGTAAATGCGCTGCAGTGACGTCATGTGTAGCGGTCCCCTAAGAACCGGTGGTTGCTCGAACATTGTGAACGAACACAAATTTAAAAAATAAAAATTTCCTCTTTTAGCTAATATGTTTGTTCCTGATTTTGAAATTTGTGATGTTGTTAGCATTATTGTAGGTTAGGTCAGTTGCCTTGGATCGAACTTAATCAGGTTTTTAAACGGTTTAGGAAACAGTCCAAACCTAATCTAATCTGACCTACAATAACGCCAACAACATTAGAAGCAAAAATATCATTTTTTAAATCCATTTTCACGTCACAACATTCGAGCAATCACCAATCATCTTTCCTTCCTCCATGCAAACAATGGCTTTCTGTAATTTTTCGGGAAGGAGTGTATTTCTTCAAGGACTTTTTTGTTGCAATAATTAAAATTAATGTTGTTTCTTTATTTCAGTACAAATATTTATTTTTGTTGTTGTAAATTAGCCTGAATTTTAGTATTTGTCCTATATTGTATCCTAAATTTAAAAAGTCCACGTAGGAATGACTATTCAACACGAAAATAGTTTAAATACCTAATAGGCTACCTACTGTGTCCCTGGCAGGTCTAACCTTGGTGATAAGGCATTCGTGACCCCAACCCAATACCATCAACGGTTGTCCGACAAAGTACCACCAGGCAACATACCACTGGTCAAAAATACCACAACAAAAATACCACCCATTCTAAAATACCACCCTTTTAAAATTCATGCACGCAAAAATACCACCAGTTAATACATTTATTTTGGTTTGTTCTTATTGAAATTTCTTGATCGTCCAACCGCTCGGGTCGACAAGAGCATGGCTCATAATGCCCAAGAAAAACAACAACATCAACAAGTGGGAAACAGTGCACCGTAGCGTGCTTTAAACTGATTGGTGGAGGTGGAAGAAACGAACTCTTGACGTAAATGATTCCAAGGACAGATAGTTCGATTGGTGAAGAAATGTTTCCTGGCCTGAGTACGGATGTTTTGCTGGAAAAGTTTAAGGTTGTGTCCACGAGTTCGAGCGTCGCGTCGCAGCTCAAAGAAAGTGGTAAAAGAAATGTCGTAATGGTTGTTGAGGATCTTGAACGTCTCGATGGCGTCACCTCTATCGAAGCGTTCGACAAAGCTTGACAGGTTGAGAGCGCTTAGGCGGGACTCGTAGGGAGTGAAACGAAGGCCATAACGGAAGTGGATGCACAATACTTGGGAGATGTTTTTTGTCGTTCTTACACGTTTGGAAGGAGGGAAGCTGTTTGTATTTTGAATAATAAGCATAGCAAATAACGCCTGATCATACAGCAGGGACCGAATTGATTTCCAGAGCGTAGGGTAATGTTGACCTGCTACATTTCGGAAAGTATTGTTCTAACCTTCACATAGATTGTTTGTCTACGCTTCTCCTGTTAGCGTTGTCTCATGCACGTTCCAAACATCTGGTGGAAAAAGTGGTGGGATGCGATGAATTCTTACCGGACGCGGTTCACTGAGGGCATAAGAAGACCTCATTTGGCTTGGCGAAACTTACCTGTAACGTAATTCTCACCGAAATTGTTAAGAAGAGGAGTCGGTTCATCGGAAGTCGTTTGTCTAACGTAGGCCATGCCCTGTGTCACGTGGTTAATGGCTAGAAACGCTAAGGCATCAAACATGTCACTCTTGTTTAATGCCTTCATCGCTGCTGTATCTATCGAAACGAGCCCCAACTCTTGCACCTTTTTTTCAACATATTGTGCGTTAATTTGCCAAAGTTTGCATTTCCGTAAAAAAAAAAGATGGTATTTTTGCATGCGTGAATTTTGCAAGGGTGGTATTTTAGTATGATGGTATTTTGGATGTAGTAAATTTAAGCGGTGGCAATTTGCAAAGTGGTATTTTGACATGGATTCACTATCAACCCTACCTCTGTAGCCGATCCATCGTCTTTATTTTAAAGTTTTATTTTTGCAATTTATAATTTTTTTTTAGAGTTTTAACATCGGATGGTAGTCAGTGACCACCAGGTTCTTGCCATTCTGTTTGCGATTGCAACAAATTTATATTATTATTATAATTATTATTATTAATATACCTGACCCAACACGTATAATGGTTGGAAGTTGGTGGCTTGGACTGCTGCCGACACTTCTTTTCGGTACGCGTGGTGAATGTATGGAATTTACTTACCGCGTCTACTGTAAACCAATCCACAGTGCAGGGTTTTTTCGTCAGCTTAGAGAGGAAGATCTTGAGCCATTTTTAAAGCGCCCCCTCTCATGACTACCTAGTATTTGTTCTCTCCCCTTTTGTCTTGTTGCTCATAATCTCCACTTTCATTTAAATTAGGCTCGGTGTCAGAGGTTCACAGCCCTTCCATTGTCCTACCGCAGTTTCTGTGGTGAACTTGCATATTCTTATTAAAAAAATTATTGAAAATATAAATAAAAACAAACGTTGAAGGATTCTGTAAAATTAACGAGTAGATTTATACTTTCTTCAACCTTTTGGCACGGGAAGGGAAAAGATAAGTAGAGAAATGAGAAGTTTGAATTTCACTAACGAAATCTAGCGGTGGGATAAATTGTTGACTTTATCCAAGTCTTTTAATGGAGGTGAAATTAAATTGTCATATATTCCATTAGATATTTATTGAATGCCTTAAGAGGCCGTGTATGAAATAAAGCACTAACAATCTGAAATTCGAACATTTCAAACGATGGAGGGCAGAAAAAAAAAGAAATAAAAACAATGAAATTGGATGTTTATTATTTCGTGATTTCTGTGTGCTTTCTGTGAATTTTAAATGTTCAGAAGTTAAAGATCATATCTGCACATACAGAATAAATGTTCATTTTTTCCTCATCATTGTCTTATTTCTTATAGGTCGGTTAAGATGCCAAAAACTCAAGAGAAATCTCCAACGACAATACAAGAAGCTGAGGTTAAAGGGGTTGCCTTGGATGAGGAACGTGGTTCTAACCCTGGAACAACACTTTGTAGAATTAGAAATTATTCAGGAAAGTAAGGATAGAATAGGAGAAACAAAGATAAAAATCCAATTGGAGCAACTCTTTCCGCCTGAAGAGTCATTTTGGACACGTTGGTTTAGTCACAGCAAACCATCAAGAATTTTAGTGGAAGGAGGAGCAGGGTATGGAAAAACCACTCTTGCATTGAAATTGTGTCACGATTACGGAAATCAACAAAGTTATCTAAGATATTTTGATTTAGTTTTACACATTTTTTTAAGAAACTTTGAAGGGAATTTGGAAGCAATTCTCAACAGCTCTGCATTCACCAAAGAAAGAACCAACGGTAGTATTTTGAAAATGATTAATAATAAATCCATCCGGACACTTTTAATTCTTGATGGTTGGGACGAGTTACCCAGCCAGCATGATGATTATATTTTATCTCTAATTAAGGGTGAAATATTACCTCACATCTCTTTACTGGTGACATCAAGACCCGGCAAATTTACGTCTTCTATGAAGGGTGATGTTGGCCAATTTAAACATATGGGACCAGATTGTTACCTTGATGTTGTGTTACCATGGGATAAATGTACAAAAATCATTGGTATTAGCGTCCAAAGACAGGAAGAGTTTATTGAAAAATGTTTAATGGATTTAACTAAAGATGAAAAACTGAACATCAATGATAAATTAACACGAATGACTAAAATGAAGATTTTGATGCCAGACTTTCTTCAATGTCCATTGTTTCTTTTAATGGTGATTTTGTTATTAATTGGTGAAAGGAATATTAATTTTCAACATTTAAGAACCAGAACTCAGTTATATAAACGTGTAATGAATTTTATTATTCGTAGATATTTAACTAAGATCAATGATCCTTCAGCATCCAAGGCTGATCTCTTTTCATTTGACTTTGATCACAGACCATTTTACATAGATCTGATGAGTCAGTTGGGTGAATTTAGTCTTCTTTTTGCCGTGCATAAAAACAGTCTTTCATTTTCTAAGGAAGATGTTTTAGGGTCAACTCTAACAAGAGATACAACAATTTTAGATTTGGGCATTCTTACCAAAACTGTGAAAATGGTTGGAATTTTGGAGGAAGAATTCTATGAACCTGTTCATAAATCTCTGTTAGAATTTGTAGCAGCGTACTATTTATGGATTCAGTATAGAATGGGTCCAAGTGATGAATGGAAGAAAAACATACTCAAAATTCGACCATCATTTGACTCAGCAGATTCATCTCTCGTTTTCATATTTTTCATTGGTTTAATGGGAGATGGAGCAGGAAGTATTTTTAATATGCTCACTCCATATGCATCGGAATATACTTCATATTTTGAATCTCTCATACCTTCATTAAGTGAAACAAACATGACGGACAAACTCCTGTTGTCTCTTCGTCCCTTCCTGCCATTCAGTTGGAAGATATATTGGTGGAAAAGTGACATCTTATCCTCTCTTCTTCCTCCTCAGATAATGGAGGAAGGAATAAAACAGAGAATATTGAAAGAATTACGTTGGAATTTGGACGTTCCCGTTTGTTCTCCTTGTGATATAGAAGTTGATATTCTAAAGATTCAGATTTATGATGGTATGTCTCCTTTAAGTAAAGACCAAACCAAAAGAATTAAATGTAGATCTCTCGAGTGTCAGTTTGTCAGTACTGAATCAGCACGAAATAAATGGAACGATCTTCTTTCCTACTTTTCTTTTATTCAGTTTCAGTGCATTTCGTTCTATTTCCGTGATGCTTCCACTACTTCAGTGTTTCTGCCTTTGATTTGGAAGGAATTTACAATGGGGGAATTGAAATATGCTGAGATGCAATATCTTAATTGTATATATTCTGAAGGTATGGGCGATGTTATGGACATATTGACTGTTTTAATACACCAGGAAATAGTTGCTGCACTCCAACTTCAACTTGATTTCATGCCAGAACGAGAGAAATTAGATTTTCTTTTCAGTTCCATCTCTAAATCTATGAATTTGACTACTTTCGTATTAATAAATAATCAAGCAAGTAATTTCGTGGTTGTTGATTTGGGCGAGTTGTGTGACGGAGGAAAAAAGGTGTACGAGTGGCTATTTATCACAAATGCCATAGTAAAATGCAAACCAGTACTGCAAGAGCCCAATTTCAAAATAATGTATTTGAATTTATCAGAAGCCTTCGTACCTTTTTTTAATAATTTGTGGCAAGTGGCATCATTTGCTTCCAAATTGCTCTTCCCATGTGATGTACTTCACGAATCATTAACCGAACTGACTGTTAAAGTTGAACACACGTTTGATGGCAACAAGATCTTTTCTCACGTCAGCAAGTTTCGTCATTTGAAACATTTATGTTTAATTTTGTCAGAATTCGAATACCAGTCTACTTCTGTAGACAATCCAATTTTGAATTTCATGGAATATTTACCACTTCTCAAAGGAGTAGAAATTTGTTCTATCGAGGATAACATTCTTTTGGCCAATGACCTAGTGGAAGGCATCGTCAATTACCTGGCTAGAAGATCATCCTTGCCTGAAAGTAGCACATCTTCCCCTGTTGCAAATCTCGGCAATGACTTTTACCAACTTGAGTATTTATGTTTTTATACCGAAATAGATCCAGACATTAATGATCCGTCACCTTCGGATTCATCAAAAATGGAAGAGATTATTTCCCTTCTTTTGCAATTAAAGAAAGTCTTGAGTGAAAAGTCACTTACTCGAGTGGATATTGTTGTCACGTACAACACTATCTTCCTTTACATGTCTAAGTTTAAACCACACGGATTTTCTTCTTTTGTCGAAATATTTTCCACTGAAGAAGGATTTGATGTACAATACGATATGACTGGAATGAGAAAAGATGATCCATTGCATTGGAAATTAAAAAGAGAAACATTTGGCATATCGTATGAGAGATTTTCTGTAAGGTAGGCTATACCAAAAATAAAGCATAGAATGTCTAGAGAACTTAGCTCCATTTGATACCTGTTTAAAAGCCTAGTCCATACTTTGTAAGGATTTATGAATGAAACATGAATGGGTTTATAAAAATAAACATTCAAACATGTCAATAGTGTGGCATTTAATATAAATATAATTTGTAATGTAATTTCTTCAACATTGCTTTTAATAAATACAATTTGTTTTAAACGATGAACCATACATACATAAGTAAGAATTTTTTTTGCATAAATTTGTTGGAGCCCTAAGCCATCTGAACCGGTTCAATTTTGAACATTACTAGACATTGCAGAAGAAAAAGAATTCTAGTAATAGTCCATTTAAATTAGATCAATTGCTCGGAATAATTAATAATAAGTTTGTTTTTGGCACAGACGTTTCGTAGTGACATCATCAATTTAACATACTAAAAATCCTCAGCTGTCCATGTAGAGTTAACGTCGCCATCTTGGAAACATGGCGCCTGATATTGGCTTTTTCAATACATCTCGGTAAATGTAGAGCATGAAATTTTCTACAAAAAATGTTCTATTAATTTTTTCGTAGATGCAATGATTCAACCAATAAACGATGTAGAAGAATACTGAGATAATGCTGCCATCTTGAAACCAGGTGCCCGAAATCGGTTTTTGTCAATATATCTTGGTTACGGCTGCATAAAATATGGTTTAATCAGAAATTGTAGAGCATGGAATTATCTACAAAAGAGGTTTTATTCGTTTTTTTTTTAAACTGAGTCAATGATTCAGTGAATAATAGGTGTCAAATAGGCCATCCATGTGGCCCCCAATGCACCCAATGTGCATCGATCGCACTTCATATAGTTGGGTGGAGTGGAGCCCAAAATTGATGGAATTTGTCACTTTTTGTGAATAGCATTAATACATATGAAGAGTATCTAGAAAATATGGCTATGATAGCAAGTTTAAAAAAACCAGGGGGGAGATGGAGGAGGTGATTTACCCCACCAAAAACGGTAGTTATAGTGATTTTCGTGTTTAAAGTATTCTTGCGAGCCCTCTAATAGCCCGAAATGGATATTCTTAGGATTTTCTGAAAGGTGGGGATCTATTCTTTCCATCAATCATAAACAAAATTGTTTGACTTAGATAGGGGATGTCCTACACCCATTAAAGGTGAAGAGGTAATGGCATAGCTTGCTCCCTCGCTAAGTTAAACAATTTCGGTTAGGCTCGATGGAAAGAATACATCTCCGCTTTTCAGAAAATCTAAGCATGTCCATTTCGGGCTATTAGAGGGCTCGCAAGACTACTTCACGAACGTCACTATAACTACCGTTTCTGGTGGGTAAATCACGCCTCCACCTCCCCCATGATGTTTTTTCAACTTGCTACCATAGCCGTTTTTTCCCAGTTACTCTTCACATGCATACACACTTTTCCCAGAAAGTGACAAATTCCATCAATTTTAAGCCACAAGCCACCCAACTAAATGAAGGTTAATGCGCATTGGATGCATTTGGGGCCACATGAGTGACCTCTTAGCCACCGTTTCTTCGCTAAATCATTGACTCAGTTTAAAAAAAAAATCGAATACGACCATTTTTGTAAACAATTCTATGCTCTACAATTTCTGATTAAACGTATTTAAAATTTCTTGCTCTACATTTTTGGACATATTTTCGTGCCGAGCAACCGTTACCAAATTGAACAGAAAAACTGATAGTGGGCGCCATGTTTCGAAGATGGCGGTGTTAGCTGAACACGAACTGCTGAGGACTTTTAGTATGTTGAACCTAAGACCATTACGAACATCTGTGCCAAAAATTAGCTTGTTATGAATTATTCCATGATTCCACCTAAATTTGGTCTAATTTGACTGGACTATAATGGGAGGGGAGCAACCACTTAAGAAGAAGAGAACGGGCAAACCTCCCATCATCACAGGGGATTGAGATAATGTGTAGAACAGGTCAGATGAGGAAGGAGGATGGTAGTCCCTCACGCTACCCTGGCTGGCAGACTCGTACGATCCCCATTCCAGTCATCTGTCAATTCAGTTTCCTCAGGCAAGTAGGCTGAGTTCGTCTCTCGCTCAAAATGATGACAACCAAAACATCTTAATGAAGAACGGTAATTGATTTTTTTGTCAAACCTATTTCTAATAATAAATAATTATTTAATAAATCACTATAATAACGTAAACTGCATTTAAACCAGCCCTTTGCTTAATAATTGACCAAAATTTTACCGGTTCAATTGTTCAAATCCAATACATGTCATTCTACTGACACACAAGTAGAGATACACCTAACGTTCGTTAATTGCGAAGTGTTCCACCTAACTTTATGTTTTCTCACTGCCTGATAAAATCACCGACTGCAACCATTTTGTAAAATGACGTCAATCCATGAGGAATGCTAACTTGGTTTTGTTACTGGGTGAGTGAGTCATTTTGCATATACAAGTGTGAGTATGGCTGCAGTGAGCACAATCCCAAAATTTTAAGTAATCTCATATAATTCGTTCAAGTGTGAATTTTGTTGTAAGAAGATTTTCCATTTGGGAGATTTTCCCCAAATTTAACCTACTTATCTCAGTAGTCATTGGACACAAACGTGAATTTTAAATTGAAATGACCAAAATCCAAAATGCAGTAACATAAAGGTAGAATATCCTTTAAAGTGGATTAAATGATAATTTCTCTAAGCAATAACCTTTTTGGCCATAGAAGTTGAAAATTGAGATATAAAGGCACCTTCTGATGCATTAAATTCACTTCAACACCAGGCAGAATTTTATTTATTGTAGTCCCAGCTTTATGCCTCAGATATTTTTGTTAATACAATGCAGATTTTAAATGACTATAGAGACGTTCACTGAAATTGCAAATTTTCAGATGACACCAATGGTAATATATTCTGCAAAAAAAATAATGTGTAGTAATAAATCACATGATGATAGCAATGTAAATCCATACTTAAAAAAAACTATTATGATATGTTATTTAGATTGTTTTATAAACGCTATGTTGTCTAATTTCTGAATTTTTCTCCTATGGCGTAGATCCAAATGATGGCCTTAACTTGCATTTTTTTTTATTTTTTAAATCTTTAAATCTATATGCCAATAAAACCGACTTTAAATTACTATCTTAAACGAGAATTTAAAAATATTTCACATAGACCATTTCACAGATTTGTTATCTCAAGCAAACGTTGACTGTATTGGTAAACGAGAATCTTATGAGGGGTCACGTAAGGCCAATAAAAATACAATCCTTGTTTCTCATAAGTGTACGAACCAGAAGTCGATGTGCGTGGGCAGCTTTTATTTTTATTTTTTAACTTCTCATTATTTTGTTTTATGGTGGTGGGGGGGGGGGGGGGGATTTCTTTTTTTTTTCTGTTATGGAGCTAACCTAAAATGCGATAAAATAATGTGAAACGCGTACTTTGAATCCTGGTTTTCGCTGGCATGAAACATGACCAAATTACTCAGGTATTAATTTGTGAACAGTGGACCCAACGTGGAATAAAACGGTGTATACTGGAAAAAAAAACGAGTAATGATGCTAAAAAATATTCAAATAACAAAATCAGTTCATTTGCGAATCTTTGTGTTTTATTTGTGAACCACAGGATGTTAATAATCAGTTACACTAGCCTCTGATAATGTGCAATTGAATTGACTACTAAAGTTGAATCTCACAGTTGCCATATTAAAAAATACAGGGCGTGTTAATGCTTGGCATTCTTGCCTGAACAGTAGCCTTTCATTTGTCTACAGCCACCAGAGCCGAAAGTAAAGGGAAAAAAAAGTGACTTTTAGTGATTTGATGCGCGTGCAATACTTTATTTTCTATTTATTTATTTAACAATAAAAATGAAACGACGTGTCCCATAATAATGCGCAGGCACTTATGAGAAACAATATTATAATTTTTCGCAGCCTAAAGATGCAACTCCACTTAACCGAGACCAGCCAGCTAGCGAGCTCAGTTGAGACTAAAGCTGCATAGTGAAAACTATCAAAGGCAACTACCATAAGAACTATCATACCATAGGCAACTATCGTAGGCAACTATAGTAGGCGTTCACTACCACCCAAGTTCATCTTCTGTGCTTCTGCTCCACTAGGATTTGCACTAGTCAAAGAGGTCAAATCGTGACCTGCAACCAATCAGAAAGAAGCTAACGATGCTACAATCATGCTACAAACAACATGATGGCCAAGAACAAGCCAGTGCTTGTCTCTGTACTGGAGTGGTTTATCACCGAGATTTAGTAAAAGAATTGTGCTTTGATACAAATGCTTAATTCGGCACAGCAAATGTGAATACTGATGAATTTTATTAAAGAATTTAGGCATGCGTACTCGGCACAAAACATGCTATGGACCATTTTCCTCCTCCATTTAAAAAGAGAAAGCAATTACAGAACGAGGATAGTTGGAAGGGTAGTGGCATGTTAGTCCATGTGTGGTTAGGATGCTTGCAGGTTTCGCATAAATCGGGTGTGGCCTTAACAACCCTTACAGAACTTATACCCCGTGTTTTTTTTTTATATTCTTTCTAGGGTTAACCATTCTAAGAAGTCTGTCTGAATGCAATACATGAAAAGTAATATTAAACCTAACGTTTATATATTCCTGTCAATTATTCTATACGACAAAGTTAAGCACCCAACACGAAGTTGATTATCACGTTATATAACTTTCTGACTGCTGTATTTTTCCTGTCAATATTTTGACGCTTCACTAGTAGGTTGTTATGAAAAGATCTAAGTATTAACCCAAACTAAACAATTTATCTTCATTAGCCAGCAAATCCAGTTGAAGAAAGAAACTAACATAGTAATCCTTCATGTAGCTTCATGAGGTCAGTCCAATTAAACAAAATAATCATTAAAATAACAATTATCATGAGAAAATGATGCGATAAAGACACTCGCGATTTCGACACTAATAATTGATAAAGCATGATTGGGTATTTCATTTGGACATAATTCATTGAAATGGCGGAATTTAATTCTAATGAACTTGTCATTAGCAATATGGAGTGAACGATAAGATTGGTCTTAAATTAACTATAAAAGAAGAAACATTATGGAGCCAACCGTAGACGTCAGGAACGATAAAAGTTGGAGGAGTGTAAACTAGAAATTAGCCGACATAATTCTCCATCTAGCCAAACGTTTATGTAATTTTTCCGACTGATTTGCCAACTGACCAAAAATTATGTAATTTTGCCGACTGATTTGCCAACTGGCCAAACATTGGGGGGGGGGGGGGGGGGG
>JAHWFP010092708.1:101216-131415 GCA_023313725.1 Lithobius niger | reverse complement strand
CCTTCAATGTCGACCACTATGCTAACCGGACACTAGCAAGACACGTGTATGGATTGACCCTTCAATGTCGACCACTATGCTAACCGGACACTAGCAAGACACGTGTATGGATTGACCCTTCAATGTCGACCACTATGCTAATCCGACACTATCAAGATGCGTTCTTGGATTAGGCCCTGAATGTCTGCCACTATGATAACCCAACACTATCGAGACACGTGCTTGGAATGGAATTTCAGTGTCGACCACTATGCTAACTCGACACTATCAAGACACATGAATTACTCGTCATTATTGCTGCTCACTTGTCATCCTTAGCATTGTCTTTCTTCGTTTGTTACTAATATTAATTTGCTGTTCATTTCTTTTCTTTTAACTTAAGTTAGCTGTTTTGAATCAGAGTCAAATGCTTCCTGCATACTTTTTATGAGTTTGCTGTTATGCCTTATTTCTTATTAACCTTCATCCAATTTGCAGCAATCTGTGTTTAATTGGATGTAGGAATCCATAAACATAAATCTAGTTTAATTTCAAGATTAAGCCACATTCGTTGTTTTTTCATAAATTTCCCAATAAACATCTTAACCATAAAAAGTCATAAAGGAAATTGCAAAGCCAACTGATATAAATCATATACTAGCATAGCCCAACTGCTAAAAAAAAAAAAAGACCACAATCATCCCCATTCTACAAAAACAAAGCTGGTATAATTTTTTTTAACTTAAAATCATTCAAGTTTCGTTTTATTTCCATTTTGTTTTTAATGATATCACATTACTTCATTCGAACTGATTTATTTGCAGAATATTTATTTTTAGAGCTTTGTTGACAACTTGGTTTATTTGCGTGGTTATTTATTGCCAGTTGTTGCTTTATCTGTGATTAGTATTTATTATCTGTTCATATAGCATATTTTTAAGTATAACAGAAATAGAAAGTTTGGTTTTATGTGATTTAGGGGTTTTATAAATAAGATTTCAAACTTGTATTTATTTCTTTAGTTGTATTATTAGTAAAGTTTGGAAGCATTCTCAATTGTAATATATTTTACTTGTTTGGAAGAAGCCTTATAGTTATAAACATCAATACTTGGAGACAGAAAATTAAAAAAAGAAAGTAAAAATTATGTTCATTGTTGAAAAAAAGCCATTAAGCTGTATTGGTTGAATTCGTATATCCGTGGTATTAATGAAAGACGTGGCGTGCATTATTTTAGATGTCTTTTTATGTTGCCGATAATTTAGTTGTTCCACAATAATTTCAAATTATGTTCCCTGAAAATTTACTGTCTCATCATTCAGTTTCGCACATTTGAGAGTCAAAAAATTCTTCAATATTATTGATTTTGATGCCTAAATCTACAAGTAATGCACATAATTGATGTAGAAAATAAAATTTTCGGTAATAAAATTGTTTTTTTCTAGTTTGACTTTTGTGTACATTGTACTTATTTTGCATGCTTTCCACGGATTAAAATCTAAAGGAACATTTCCGTCCTAAACAAAATATTACTGCCAATGCCTTCCTCGAATATTTCACCAGCCAGATTTAACAAACTTGCAGCTCTGTTTGTTTTTAGTAGGATGTGGCCTTTTTGGATTTTAATTTTTGTTAGCATCATTTTTAGTTTTTGGTCTTTTCTTTTACACCTGCAATAATATCAGTCAAAGATATAAACAGTTATCCTCTTTAATGCGCATTGACCATTCTAACAGATTCCCCCCCCCCCCCTCCCAACTAAAAAACAGATAATAAATTGGGAAAGAAATGCCAGTGTTATGAACTAAATGGAAGAACGATGCTTTGTTAGGATAGGATTTTATTTTGCTAAAGCAATTTTACAATTTAAGCAATTCAAGCCAACTTCACCAAGTATTTTAAAATTTCTTCTAAATTCTTTTTGTGGTCCTACTCTCATTCATCGTTCATTTGCATCTCATTCTCATATTTCTTCTTTGTTTTCCTAAATGCCAATTATCAATTTGAAAGGTTGACGGTTGGAAAAAGAAAGAAAAAGCAGGCAGAGGTCAGCACCTCCCTTCCCCCACCCTAAAAATTCGGCAGAATTCTTGTCGGACATATTGGAAATTTTGGATTTTAATTACCTAATAAGTACCAAAGTTATAGCCAAATCAAATAGCCTACTACTAAGTTAATCAATTTGAATTTGAATTCTTCCATAAATACCAATGTTACAGACAAATCCAATAACTTAATCAATTTGGGTTTGAATTCCTTAATAAATACCAATGTTACAGACAAACCCACCTACTTTATCAATTTGAATTTAAATTTCTTAATAAATACCAATGTTACGGACAAATCAAGACTACTAAAGAAAACGAAACTACGAAGTTACAGAAAGAAGAAAGTCGTGGGATGAGAAGTGCTTTAACACACAGGTTATTTGTGCCCATTAACAAACAAATATCGGCTAACCATACGCAAAGAACTGAATACATAAAAGGCAAATAAATATAATAGTAATGAAGAGAAGAGAGGTACGAAATGCACGGCAGCATACGGGCATGGAATGCAGCTGAAGAGCTACAAAGACACAACTGAAAAGCTAAAGAAAGTCATTGAACACATTGACTGACAGAAATCAGTCAAGTTATTTTAAGAAATTCTATTTCTTCCATAGCATCAAAATACCTTCTCGTATTTTATGTTTGTTTTCAAGAAACGTTGCAAATTATCGGAAGCTAATTTTTGTGGATTACACAAAATCATGAGAGATGATGTCATTTAAAGCCCCCCGCGCACTAGGCAGCCCGGCCGTGCAGCCAGTGGTCGTCGCAGCCAAAAAACACGGCGACGTGCTGCGCGGCCACCCGTTGTACCTTGGTAATTCACGATCACATGGTGAAAAATGAATACGGAGCAAGCATTATCGCCCTGTGGTCGCCTGCATGCCCGCCCAGGATCCCAGTGGCCGCTGCGACTGACTGGCCACTGTGGCCAAGTGCACGGTGCTACATATACCGTAAGCATCCTCAGTGGCTGCAATGACTTGGCCGCTCAGCTTGGTTGCCTAGTGCGCGGGGGCCCTAAGTGCTCCCACCTCCAGGTGGACGATTTTTCAGAATATGACGTTTTTTTGCAAATCCGAATTAATGGGATATACCATCTCTTATTTTTGATTTCCCAACAAAATAGCGTTTGCAAAATTGGTTTGGCTGAATATAGGAAAATCGACTCACTCCGTGTAATAACACTCTTCATAATACATAGCAAGTATGAGGAATGCACACATAATCTAAACTATAATTCAAATCTACAATATTTCGATTTCTTGATTGGACAAGCTGTCTTTCAAGCCAGCGGTAAAAGGAAACTAACCATTGCGAGTCACTCACTTTATTGGCGTCGATCCATGCTTCACGCAATTGCTTTAATCCAAGATCGATGTACTGATTATTTCGACGCAAGCTAATTACAAGTGTTGCTCACAGTTCGTTCATCACATTCCTAGGGAATCCTGCATTTATTCTAAATCATTCAAAACGCATGATTTGTTTATTCGTTTGCATGTTTGTATGACAACTCCTCTGAAAATAAGGCTCCTGCGAAGGTGAGAAGGACAAATGAAAGATTGTGAGAGAAAAGCGAGGAAACGTTGAAAAGGTTTACTCTACGTGGAAATTGCTGAATCGCTTTGCTCGTTCAATCCACGTACCTCCGTGCTTTAGAAACGCGAATGTGGAACGTTTTAAAATCTACAGGTCTGCTTTTTTCCGTGCGTTCACCCCCTGTTATTCTGGCGGAAAACAAGTAATGAGGTAAGGGCAAGCTTCGCTTACTAGGTAAGTTTTATTCACTCCTGCCACAACTTATTTCCACTTGTTTTTTATACACCTTATTCATTTATTTTATTTATTTATTTATTTATTTTTTTTTGGGGGGGGGGGGTAGGGGAAGTATCTGGAAGAATCTGGAAAAAAATAACAAAATTTGTGCAGAGAAATATCGAAATGGCTTTGGAAAAATAAGAAAGTTAGAGGATGCTTGGAAAAAAAACTATATTTTTTCCCAATTTTGAAGGAAATTCGTTATTTCAAGAATATTTCTTGAATGATTTAAGGTCCCCACCGCCACCACTTGTGATCTTGGGCCTTTCTGATTCAGAAGCCGATCAAGGTTACCTTAATAATCTTTTAAAGGTGATTAAGTTAACCTTGATCGTGCAGAATTCAGCTTATGTTTGATGAATACACACAAACTACATTTAGGCAGACATTTTGTGTAAATTTTCCAGAGAATGTTTTCCGCGGCTTTTCTTTCCATATCTTTTTTATTCATCAGCTATTTTCCATCATTAGAACCATTTTGATTTCTTTTTGACACACACAGATCGGAGGAGACTTGGGACAAACGTATCTTTCGCTGAAAAACGTTTTGACATAAATTCCTCAAACCGTAAGGTGTAAGACAATATGCCCTCCCCGCCCCCCCACCCCCAACAAAAATTGTATTAAAACAATCCTAACCTGAAAAAAGTGGTATGAAAGTCGACCCCACGTGAAAGTCCTTACCTTCCTGGTGATATTTGAGCTAAGGCAACTAACCAACGTAACCTACCGTTACAACAACGACCCTTTACCCTTTAACTTCTTTACAACGGCACAACTTACAGTTAGTTGCATGATAAGTAGGACTACTCTCAAACCCAATTCTACGTTAGCTGCTATTATGAAATTAAAACTGCAGGTAAAAAAACAGGCTTAAAAGCTGAAAATTAGGGCCAAAATCACGTTGCAGGCAACGTGAAGTCTCGACATTGTACTGCATAAAAGAACAGGCCTACTCACGAACCCAATTCTCCGTTAGTGGCTACTTACGAAATTAAAACGGCATGTAAAACCACCCCGCATTCCCACATGCCACGTGCCAAAACTGCACCCACCACTTACAGTCCAGTAGGAAGTGTGACACCGACTCCTCAGCCTCACCACAGCCACACACATGTGACCGGCGCCACCCCAGCTTTTGGAAATGTCGATTGAGGAGTGTGTGACAGGTTCTAAGATGCGACACGAGCCCTGCATCCCTCCTCCAGAGGAGCCCAAGATCCACAGAGACAGAAACCAAAGTGTGCAAAGCACGGAGGATCCTCCCCTTCACGCAGCCGTAACCCCTCTACCTGTCACTCTGCAGCAGAAAGACACAGTAACATCAGCCGCAGGTCCCAGTGGGACAGGGAAAGCCATACTGGGCCACCGCCCCTGGCGAGGGCATCGGCCGTCTCATTGCTGTGGATCCCACAATGGCCGTGGACACACTGAATCCTAACCACACACCCCTCGCACTTAGCCCGGAAATGTTTAGCACCAATCTCCAGTGAGAGCATGTGGTGCACATCCAACGACCGAAAGGACCCCTGTAGGAACTAGATACCCGCTGTGGAATCCGAGAAAACTCCCAGATTGGAGACCCGAAGGTCCAAACCCACGTCCAGTGCGACAGCTAACACCGTCAGTTCCCCTACGAAGCTGGAGGGCACATACTGGAGCTGACTCGAGTAACAAAGCGTGAAATTCTTCACCGTCTTCACGTGGACCGCAGTGGCCTCCTGATTCCAGGACAAATCACCGCCTAGGCGTACACACTAAGGTACCAGACCGATCAGGATGACATCACCGTGACCCCCCCCCCTCCATCCCATACATCGGTGCTGAGCAATGCTCTGTGGATCTGGCTTGATAGTCCATTTTGTTGTACCTTAAAATTGATGGTGGTGTAATGGTGGGATGGGCTAAAAAATGAAGGATTGTTCACTAATTGTGTTTTGCAATGGGGCGTGAATCAACAGGACGCCACTGCTTGCTGCATATGCATATTAAAGAACAACATATTTGTTATATAAGAAATATTGACAATGATCCCGGCGTTTCTCCTCACTTGTCCCTCACGTTTGGTGATGCCGTCGGGGGACGTTGTGTCCCTGGTAGTCTAACCTTGGTGGTAAGGCATTCGTGACCTCAACCTAATTCCATCAACCCCTCCACTGCAGCCAAACCATTGTCTTCCCTTTAAACTTTTAAACTTTTGCAATTCATAATTTTTTAGTTTTAATGTTTCCCCTCACTTGCCTCCATTTGCCATTCTGGTTGCGGCTGCAGCAAATTTATATTATTTTTAACCTATGATTTTATTATTTTGTATTATTATAATTTTTAATATCTAACTATGGCATTAGTTTTACTTACAAAAGTTGACAAAGAGCCTCTGGCTCTGTGAATACCAAGCATTTTTTTCTTATTGTTACCACTTTTATATTTATTACTTTTTTTTAATTGACTTGCGCCTCTGGCTGTGTCACTTTGTCCTGGCCCTTTTTTCGTGCATCCTAACTCTTGTGCATCCCAAATGCTGACATTTCTCCCCCCCCCCCTCCTTTTGAGGTTGAATTTTAGTGACTCTTTTGGTCCTTTTTCCTGTGTGCTCCACGGCACTTAACATTATTTTATTATTTATCATTAACAACGGTAGAACAGTAGTTAGCTTTTTTTGGGAGGAGGGTGCTTTAGGTTGTTATCGCACCAAAATTATCAAAATGGTTTTGAATAACTCATCTTGTCTTACAAGCAAAAATGGAGAATTTTGGATTTTGCAACCAGAAGAAACGTTTATCCAATTTAACACGAGATCGGGATAAGTTATGATATGTAACCATTCATGCTACAAAGTTGAATATCATTCGTTTCCAGAAATGCAGGTCAGTAGGTCTCGGACACGGTTCGTTTCCATATGCGGACCTTTTTGTTTGTCGTTTAATTTACGACTACGACTTTACAGAAACCCTGAACATATTATATATGACGAAGCATGAGAAGATATTAAGAGTCTACTGAAGAAGGCCATCTCAACTTTTCCGGAAGCTATTATTAAATTATAAGGGAAATCGGGTGGTAAAGCAGGTGATGGTATCTCTGGATCACAAGCAGCGAATTTGTAAGGCTCATAAGATTTCCAAAGTCCGTCAAACAGATGACTCTGGCTGTGCAGCAAAGTGGCGATGTTATGTGTTGTGACTGTTGAGGAAGGTTCTGCAGGTTATTTATTTAGGCCCGGCAGATTGCTGTAACGGGCCTGTTTGGGTTTGTGCTCACCCAAAAAGCAAAAAAGACGTAACGGGCCTCCTCGTGTGCACACTTATTTTACTAAGACAGCTTCAGACTGTAGTTGTGACACAGTTAGCACAGCACAAATCTCTACACTTTGAGGCCTGCATTGGGGTCTCTCTGGCTTTATTGTTTGCACCATAACAAGGCATTGCTGCGTGGCTGGTTGTTGACAAATGGAATCATTTGGAGTTTTGGGTTAGGTTCTTTCTGTTCTTTCTGTTTTTCTGTAGGTAAGACTGTTCTGGACTATTCTAATATGTTAATGTTTGTACATGATTGATTTTGCTATATAATAGGTTAGCGATGTTGTAATAATGAGTTAGTAAAGGTGCTTCCTGTCCGGAGATCATAGAACTCTGTTTTGGGGTTTTGTGTTTTTGTCATACCGATATAGGAAAATGCATCCTCGGTCTGGTTCCCACATCTTGGGACATGTAGAATCCGTGCAGCGAGCATTCACAAAGCGACTGCAAGGGCTCTAAAACTTAAATTACTCAGAACGACTTATATGAAAGATGAATATGTATCTTTTCCAACAAGGGTAATAGTAATGATTGATATTAATTAGGAGCTAAGCTACGGCAGTGTATGTAGGTTGCAGCACTGTAAGTTTTGCGTCAGTTTACCTCAAGTTCTATCGTTAAACTGCTGCAGTATAAGCCGTGGTAATTAAGATGTAATTAGGCTTAGATGAAAGATGGAGTTGCATATCTTCTTGCAAGGGTAATTATTACAAATTATTATAATTATCCTTGCTAGAAGATATACAACTCACAAATTTTATGTGTTATGACTGCTGAGCAAGGTTCTGCAGGCTTTCATTTTAGTTGGTTTTGACATTATTCTTGGGCAGATCTGTAGCGGGCCTGTTTGGATTCGTGCTTCCTAAAAAATGCAAAAAGCAAGTAACTGGCTGCCTCGTGTGCAAACTTATTTTTCCAAGAAAACTACAGTAGTTGTGTTACTGTCAGCACGATAAAAATCTGTATAATGTAAACACTGCGTTGGGATCTCTCTGGCTTAATTGTTTGCACCGTAGCTAGGCATTACTGCGTGGATGATTGTTGTCAAATGCAATCATGGAAGTTTTTGTTTAGCTTCCTTAAAGTTAAAGCAACAACGTGTTGGGAATTTTACTGTAATTAGGTAGACTGGTCTGGACTATTCTAATATTTAATGTTAAATTAATCACAGTATATTAGAAAGCAATAACGAGCTCGTTTGATGCTTAATGTAAGGATTTCCTGAACCAAAGTCAAAACAGCAAAGGGACTCAAATAAACTTTCCTGTTAGGTTTCAGCTACTGCCGTGTTGCTGTGCTGTTTAGTCCATGTGAAACCTTACTGCGTATTCAATTGTTTTTACTATTTTTACTGTTTCAAATGGTAGATCAGCTAATGATTGGTGCATTCTACTTAGCTAAACGACTTCACTGAAAACCTTGCCTTCAGCATCAAACGAGCTCGTTTTTGTTTTCTAATTCGTGCTACTTTGTCATACCATTGCCGTTTACTATCTTATCTTAATGTTTTGTACCTTTATCAATTACGGTTTGCACAAACAAATGTAGAAACAAATCCTTTAATCTTCATTCTACGTCTCCTCTATGTCTCAAGCTAGTTTTCGTTTTCTAATTTGTGATACTTTTTCATACCAAATTGGTTTTCTGAACTCGTTGCAAATGCACTGAATTTCGCTCGCTTCACTCGCTCATTCAATGCAAGTCTTTCTTTTGGTTTGTCGGCAGATCTCTTTCAGCGGCTTTGTCCGTTATTTGTAAAATAAGACGGCAAGCCAAACGGACAACGGACATTTCAGCTTTAACACGGGAGAGTGACGTGAAATCATTACATAAATTGTTTGGTAACAAGGATAATGTTCCTTTACACGTGCAGGTGACTTGTTGGCTCACCAGTGCTTTTGTTAGCATTTGCTTAATCTTCGTGGGTTGTTGCCACAGGCAACATGGTGTATTTTGCGTCTTCGTTGTTTCCTATGTATAGGTTAGCTTAGTACTTAGGTAGGATAAGTAACTTAGGTGTGAGCGGATGGTTTTGTAGACCACTATTTGCTCAATATATATAAATCTAAATCTTCAGTCTACACGATGCTTCTGGCGTTTGCTGGTTGGCATTGTTGCATAAAAACAATGTTTAACAATGTAAAACAAACATTTTGCTCGATTAGAGTTCCCTAACCCCTGAACCACTTGACCAATTAAAAAGGCCTTATGGAAAGGGCACATCTACGGACCAATACCTGTAAAATGAGCTAAAAATCAGGTTTAAACAACGAATAGTTTGATCTGTAGACACCCTAGTAGAAATGTGTCGTTACAAGAAGTACACAAAGCCGGAAATGAACATCACGATTCCAACTTAAGCCCTGATATCCGATGTGATAAATCGGGAACTGATAAAAGTTGGTACACGTGTTGGTAAAGTCCCACAAAGTTTACATACAACATTTCAAAGGAAAATATTGAAAGACGCCAGATAAATTAAAACATCAAAATTTCAAATTTAACATTGGAGACTGAGGTCAAACCCTACAGTAAAGGCTCCCCCTTTACTAATATACAGAGATGAAAACAGGAGCTTTCGCTCAGCAACAGTGGTAGGAGCCTGGTTTGAATATGTTTGTAGTTGAGAATGATCAGTAAGGCTGCGCGAAAGCTCCTGTTTTCATCTCTGTATATACACTGTGCTTAAGCTGAGTTTTTAATTTAATGAGTTCACAGTGGGTGACACAAAACATTTTGTGTTTTGCATACGACTGATGTTTCTATGTAATAGGTTGGCCACGTTGCAATAATGAGTTAATAAAGACAAAAACGAAAACAAGGGAAACGTTTTATGCTTGCTAATATCGAATTTTTCTCATTGCACTATTTTTACTGACACTCCAATGTACAGTTTTCACTGTATATTTTTTTCAGTTTTATTTATTAGCCTACTAATTTAATGTAAGAAGTATTTAGGCTTAAACATTTTGCAAAACCAACAGGAGAGGGTCAAACGTTGAAAATTAAGTTCAAGTTTGTGTCCCGACGCACAAACTGGGTAAAAGATTCGGCGATCTTAATTTGTTTTCCGTTTAAAAACATGTAAATCTTTTCATCATAATTTATCGATAAGTGCTCTCGTGGTATTGGTGTTGGCAATGATGTAACAATTGTCCACTGATCAGCCAAAAAGTCATACCTTTCATAGTGATTGCTGGCTTGGTAACCAGTGCTGTACACAATTAAGTAATCGTCCAAAAAGTACACAGCTGGGTTCTTGTGACAATAATTTGTTCCTGCAATTTCCTTACAAGTTCCATTGAAAGGTAAATATTGCTGCACAATCTGCAATGAATGTCCTTCTGCATTTTCTCCTCCAACAATAAAAATTGAATCGTAAGCAATCGTTGCAGCACTACTACGCACTGCATGTCGAAGATTTTCCAAATGAGTGACAGTATTTGTGGATGGGCAGTACTTGTGCACTTGATTTGTGACATGTGTGAACTGCATACCTGTAGGTGAACCACCAAAGAAGTAAATACAGTTGCCAAGTACTACTAGTGTACTTCCGTAAAGTGGTGAAAAAGGTGACAATACTGGAGGTGACCAATCCATAGAAGCGAGACGGTATTTTTTCAATTGTGTCTCTTCAACCCCATAGGCAGTCCTACCAAGACAAAACAGAATAGATTCTGTGCAGAAAGCTTTGGAATCTTTTGACTTCACCAATTTGGATAGGGTTTCCGTTAAAACGTCTTTTAATGAAGGGTTTTTCTCTGTTGCAAGTTGATCAATGGTGTCAGCTATTAACTCAGTGCTTACGTGATCAGTCATGGAAGAAAAATCTTTTAAGTTATCAATTCTGTTTGGATGAAACTTTATCCACTGAATAACTGTTTCAAATATTAACTTTATCGAAAACATGTTCAGCAATTGTGGGTACATCAGTAATCTTCTAAGTTGTTCTGATGTCAAGTAGAAAAATTCTAGCTGTTCGGTAAAATGGCTGAAATTATGTGCCAAAAAGCAATATATTCTGCATTCAAGATTGCCAACATCATATAGTTCTGCTAAGTATAATAGCTCTTGGAAGTTTTCCAGGCTCAGTTTATCGACCAATTTCTGAAGACAAAGGTCGAAAAGCAGACAAATCTCCATCAAGTGTGCTGCTTCCAAGAGTTCGACAAGAATATCAAATTCCAATTCAACATCATCAACTCTACCTGAATAAATGAATGTCAAGACTATATTGAAGACTTCTCCTCGAATTCTCGGCAGAGAAATATTTTTGGTGCTTGCTTCGACAAATCCTGATGCAAACATTGATCGAAAATAGCGACTGGCAATGCAGAGCAGTAGACTGTGGGCTTCAAAGGACTTGTCCATGCACACTATTGTCACATCCGTTCGCTGGCCATTCTTCCACATTGACTCCAGTGTTTGAAGTACAGAGTATGTTGGTGTCATTGGAGGTTGTTGACATAAGTGAGTCCTTCAATAAACAAAGCAAATCAGAAATGTTACTGACATAATATCTAAATATGTTTTAACAAAGTTGTTACAACACCATGAAGTGGTGTGAATACAAAAACAGTGAAGTCGGCTGCGACTTAATAAAGATCTTCAAGTCGTAATACTTTGCCAAAAAATACTGGACCACTACTTCTAACATGATGAGGACACTTAGAATCTGCTGAATATGGTTCAAGATGAACCATATTTTACGTACCATTATTTTATGTACCATATTCTACGTACCGTATTCTATGAACCATATTCTCTAAGATTCTACTTGCTGTAAATTACAAAACTATTTTTGTGCAAACATGGTTTTCGAGATATAAAGAAACAATGAAAGAAACACTAATTTCGGTTCATTTCTCTTCATGTGTTTAGGGTTTTCCAAATTAAATATGTTTTTACAGTCCTTACCTCACATTGAAAGGCAGTAAAAAAGTTTATTTAAGGCTATGAGGACTCATTTCGATGTTACAAACAGCTTATTCTTACACCAAAGTTTGTTGTATGATATACATTTGAATGTAACTTCCAATCTATTTGAGAAGAATAACAGGTTAAAACTTTCGTTCGATGAAACTTTTCAGCTTTAAGTCAAGAGGCATAGAATAAAAGGAGTTGTGCTATGGTTTTGACACGTTTTAGAGTTTTATTTTTAAATGACTTTGACCTCCAAAAAATAAAAGTGGCATCAATGGTCAACCCACTTATTTTCACTGTTGATACGAATAGTTGATTAAATTGGATATCTGCTATTAAGAAAAGCCATTAAAAAAGTAAAATCGTGCATTGTCGAGCCAACTAATCGTCTCTTGATACATTATCTCATTTTTTCGTGATTTACAATGACCATTTCTTAACTCTGAACTTGGCTAAGCCCAAAACGTCCAGTACCATTTTGTCTGGTTTATTCCCATATTATCCCTTCAGTGCAGGAACATGCACCATTGCAAAAACTCAAAAATCTAAAAAAGGCACAGAAAGGTTGAACAGCTACTAAGCTCGGCTGGAGCCTGTACACTGTACCTTCCCAAGTACTGTAGTGGTTAGAATTTACGACTAGTAAGCGGGAAGTTCAAGCCGCAGTTGCCCAAGGGCGAAACACGAGTTGCATGTGAGTTACCGTGGAATCCGAAAGAAACGAGCCCATTGGTCTGGTCTCCAAGCCAATGGCATGCGAGATCGAATCACATTAAATTCTGTCAAACAGTCAAGGCTATTGAGGAACAAGCAATACTACTTTAAATCCTCTTTCAGTAGATCACATAGGGTGATAGTACAAAAGACCACGGCGAAGGTAACTAGAGAATGGGAAAACCACTCAGTTTCCACTGCATAAAGGTCGAATGACAAGGTAACGTCACTTTGCCGGACATGAATCGGACATGCAGGTTAAATCGCAGGTCCTGCTGTATGAAAAGTGACTTAAAACTAATTTTTCAGTTTAGCATTTTCGGAGTGTTTTCTGAATCTTAACCAAGCTCATTTATGTTTGATATACTGTAGTATTCATGAGCAGGTATTTTCAGAGTAGATTTTTGGCAGGGTGCCTGTGTAATGCAATTGAACATTATTTCGCAGTCGAAAGTTAATTCCAAATAAAACCACTGCCATATGTTTTGCCTTTGCCGTTACTTGTGTTGGTTGCCAATTGGCATGGCCATGTTGTATGAATTTCATGTTGTCCTGTTCTGAAAAGGCTGAAAATTTGGTAGCTGCCCCCGTCATGCTTCACTGTCAGATAGTCCACATCAGCATTGCTAACACAAGAAGAAGTCGTCCAAATGTCCTGAAAATCTACTTTTGGCATGAGCAAGAGAATTGGTGCCAAACGGACAGATCGGGAACGAAATCTTCGCGAGACGCGCAAAGTGATTTATTTCTACGTCTTAATGCGTTTTGAGCCTTCATTTATCTGTGCTTTTTCAACATTTTCGACAATTATTCCGAGTTTGGTTTCATTGAGGGGGATGCAACCCACCTTCACCCCTCCCTTCCATCCACCCTTAATTGATTACCATTTGCACCTATATATTTTTGTTTTATGAAATTTGCATTGGATTATTACATTTTGTTAAACGTTATAGTTTAATACTTACATTGGTACTGCAGTGCCATAACAGCAATTCATAGATATTGGTGGTGTCTTTACCTCTTGAAACACTTCAGACTCCATATCAAAAGCATAAAGTCTCCGAGTTTCAGTGAGGACTAATGCAAGTGGTTTTCCATGTTTAGTTATTGACCATAGTTCATCTATCTTCTTTGGTCCTTGGTCTTTTTTTCTTATTGTCCATTTATCTAGCAAAATGTCGTACATACTGAATCCATGAGCAAGGAATTTCCTGGTAATGAGTAGTTTTGAACCACTGAAAGTAGCAGGATAACATCCAAGAGCTGTATCGATAGAAGTGATCACAGTCCACTGATCTTGGCACGGATCATACCTCTCAATGCTTCGTTCTGATACAAAGAACCCAGCTATGTACATGAAGTCATTATAAGTATGCATTAACGATCTAGAATGATGACTGTTAGTTGCAGCAACTTCACTGCAGTTTCCAGTTACTGGATTATAGCGCTGAACTCTGCATCCCAGTTTGGCATCTCTCTGCCATTCCAATCCATCAACGACGTAAACTGATCCGCGGATGGATCCCGCTGATGAACTAAACACAGGAAAATACAGACGGCCTGTTGACACTAAGCGATTGAGCATCGGACAATAGTTAAGCACAGCGTTAGAACTCTGAATTTCTGTTTTGTAGCCACCTACGAAGTAGACATGTTGACCACATGCAACAACGGATGCATCGGTCAGCAAATCCAGTGGCAACTTTCTGGGATCTGACCATTCGTCTGAGTTGATGTTGTAGCTGGCAACAAGTCCACTTTCTTTATCTTTATAAAAGTAGTAGAAGTTTTTCCCTGTGTCCATATCTAGTGCCGTGTCTTTTAGCTTTCCTTTCCGTTTCTGTAATTCCTGTTTTAATAATCGGGAAATTTCTTCATTTCTTTTTATCACACCATCATCTTCAATCAAGGACACGAGGCAGTCAGTGGACATAAGGCTAAGATCGGAGTACTTCATTAATTCTATCAAGTATTTCTCTCTGCTTGGGTCATTGGCTATCCAAGAGACCACTGCTACCGTAATTTCATCGACTGAAGTTTTGCTGTTGTTGAAATGGTGTAGTATCAATTTCAGATCGTTGACGTGTAACACCTGAAAATCCCATCGTAGGTGCACATTGCACAACTGATGCGATAAGTGCAAAATGATGTCTTGTGTGTGATCATCTTCAAACAAGTGAGTGAGTTCAATCAGTTGTGGTATGTTAGTAGCACTCAGTTCTTCAGCCAGTTGGTTCAAGTAGTACGAGAAGAGAGAGGTAACTTTGAAGAAATGACACAAGTCTACTAATTCGAGTAAAAATTCTGTATCATTTTGAACTACGACAGCTTTTTCAGTGTACACAAATTTCAAAACATTACTCAGTGCCCGTTTGGTAATGTTGGCTGGTAATTCCACTTTGTCTTTGGCTTCTGATAGAAAAACTGAAAGCAATTGTGGACTGGCAGCTGAAACCAAGAGTTGATGACTTGCTAGTTGCCAGTTATTACTGGAAAATGTTACATCGGACAGAGAAGAATCGTTTAGCAGTAAAGACACTGAAGTCTTGATTTGTTCGTTGTAGGCTTTCTCTACGTCAGACGACTTCATAATTATATTTCTGAAAGAAAAAAGGAATAAAGATAAAAATGGGCATCACTCACCAACCTAGTTTCACTTAGTTATCAACAAATGAAAATTGCTGTTTTAAAATTGCTTATAAGATGACGTTTGATTGTTAGTTTGTTAATTTATTTCTTAGACTTGTTAGTTCATAAGTTAGTTTGTTGTTAGTTTTTGCATTAGTTTGTATGTTAGTTTGAATGTTAATTTGTTAGTTTATGCGTTAGTTTGACTGTTAGTTTGTAAACTAGTTCGATTGTTAACTTGCTAGCTTGTATGTTAGTTTCATTATCACTTTGCATATTAGTTTGAGTGTTAGTTTTTGTTAACTCGATTTTTGTGATTTTTAGTGTGTTAGTTGTCAGCTTGTTAAGGTAACGTATTAGTTTACTCGTTAGTTTGCTCTTATTTTGTATGCTTGTTTGTTTGTTTCCGTATTTGTATGTATGCTTGTTAGTATAATTGTTAGTTTATCGGTTAGTTTGATTGTTAGTGTTAGTTTGTAAGTTAGTTTGATATAAATTTGTATATTAATTTGACTGTTAGTTTAATTGTTATTTTCTTAATACGTTTGTTAGTTTACTCAGTAGCTTATTGGTTAGTTTGTAAGTTTACACAATAGTTTGCATGTTAATTTGACTATTAGTTCGTAAGTTTGTTTAATTGTAATTTGTATGCTAGTTTAGTGACGTAGGCAGCATCACCACTGTGAGGAAAAGAAAGGCACTCCTCGTATTCGTTAACATTAGGAAAGCAATCTTATGGTGTGCAATGCAATACACATGTGAGATCATTTAAACTGATCGAAACTTATAGTGACTAAAATGGTTTTTCAATTTTGGCAAACAGGTCGCATTTAAAATTGATTACAATCAAGAGCTTTAAAGATTTGACTTTTTTAAATGGTGTTTGCCTCACTGGTGTTAAATTGCAGTGGAACGTATTCATCGTAAAAATATATGAACGACAATGGTGTAGGTTTCGTGTCATGTCATTGGTGCAAAAAACTTGCCTAAGTTAAAAAAAACACCAAGGATGTCACCAACAGAGGAATCTTGGGTAATCTCGTCAATGAAAACTCACAAATACTTTATAGCGTAGCATTGAGTGGGCAACCCTATCTAAGCTGTAAAGTCAACCGTCCTGAAAACAAATTTCTTAATTGAGTTAGAGCTAATCATATTTCAAAATCCAAACGGATACACGAACTCGTCAAGTCTATGGTCCCAACCGTGATCACTAAACCATAACTTGGAAATCCGTAGCACATTTTTTTCGAGGTGTTAGTTAGTACCCAGTAGTAGTAGGCAGTCGTAGCAAATATCCAATAGTGTGCTAAGATCGTTTACTTTCTGTTCCTACTGCCTACTCCTACTGGATACTAAGACCTAAAATAAAATACAAATACATAAATAAATAAATAAATCAATCAATAAAATGAGACAAATTCCTGAAAAATGTTGTACTGCTTCGAATGTTAGTTAAGGTTTAGGCTCTTAGCTTGGGCTAGAAACTTAGTGGCAGCCATTTTTGTCCGATATCGCTATAAGAAAACGAATAAGAATTAGAATCAGAATAATTTAATTCGAGCAAACGCGAATGGAAACGAGGAAGGGACGATGCCACTGACACCCCACCCAAGTTAACACCAAAAACATGAAAATAAAAAAGCACTACCATTAATTATCGACGTCAGTTATAAGGATACTAAAGATTAAAACAAAATGGAGATTACAAGATAAAAACTGTTTCCTAAAAATAAAGTTTATATTAAGATGAATTATCTGCGTCAAAATCGAAATTAAAAACAATCAATAAATTCACAATAAAATAAACTCCTTAGAATTCTAAAAAAAATAGTTCCAAAGCTGCGTAAAAACTTGGCTAGGTCTTGCTGTGAGGACTGTGTTGAAATGAATTTACAGTAAGGGGATCAAAAGTAGCACTTGGAAGAAAGTTACAAGCTGCTGCAACGCGGTTACCAAAAAAGAACTTTCTACAGTCGAGCTTTGTAGGGTTTTACTGACCACAAGTATAAATTTATGATCTGCAGTCTTTAAATCCTTTTGGACTATAACAAACTTTAATGGATTGATATTGACTTTGCCATGGAGAATGGAATAAGTTAGAGTTTAATCTTGCCTCAGACCTATAACCTTCAATCACAAACACTTGGTAAGATCGTTTATCCGTTTAGATTTTGCATATGATTAACGATAAATGAAGAAGTTTTATTTTCAAGGACGTTTGAAGATACGGTTTAGATAGGGTCACCCTACTCAGTGTTTGGCTGCAGTGTTTTTGAGTGTTTTAAAGAATTTGACTTTTGAAAGCTTGATGCTAACGTTTCATCAGCAGCTATAAGAAATTATGGGTGATCAATGCCTCCCCCTCCCTCAAGATTTTCCGTGATTTAGTTGCTTTCCCTGGCCCTTCACCCCCCCCCCCCCCCCAATTTAAAGATCATTATTTTCTACCAAAATGACGAAATGTTGTAGAACGCAAAGGTTATTGAAGAGCTCCTTCGCCGTGCTTCGCACTGTACGTCATTAAAACAATTTAAAAATTTTAATCCAAGGTGGTTTATATTCGTAAAACAACTAAAGTTAAAACGTATCTGACTCACATATTAAGTAACCCAGCCATTTTTAAACAAAGAATAAATCAGGAGAGACAGAGTAAACGAAGCAAACGGTGTGCATTAAAGACTGGCCTTGTGAGGATACAAGACCCAATAATCTGAGAAAGAAATTCAACTGCCCCGACTGGGACTTAAACCCATGTCTTCCCACTCATTAGCCAGTGTCTATAACCACTGTGCTACCGGGACGGATCCTGGCTATAGGCTCCAGCCGAGCTTAGTAGCTGCTCAACCTTTCACAGTGGTGACCTAAAGGCAACAAACATACAGAAGGAGGCAACTTGTTTCTAGGCCTCCACACAGTAAAGAGGTGGTTAGAGTGCCTGGCTTGTGAGAGGGATTTCCTGGGTTCAAGTACCGGTCCGTGCAGTTAAACCATCTCGGTAAGGGCGCGTGTATGCAACAAGGCCTTTTCACTCGCCGAACGCTATTTGCTAGGCAACCGTAATTTTATTTACTATTACTTTCCCGTTTCTATTACTGAAATGAATGCGGTAATACATAAACAATTAAATGTATTATAAATAACAACACGTATTAAAAACAAATTGCAACAGTAATTTTAAACATTGCTACAACATTGTTGTCATTTCACGCTATTTCCAAAATTAGCTATTTTCGTACAAAGAACAGCTTCTAGCACTGATCAGACGACTGTAGAATAAATAGCTACTCGCAGCGAGAATGCAAAATCCAACATGGCGTCCATTTCGGGGTTATATAATCGAAGACGAACCAACGAATGCCGGCATTCAAAAATCAGTTCATCTTGTACGGCAGTAAAAATTGTTTTCTTGTTTTCATAAATCGACGCTGTCGTGTAGCACGCATCGTACATCGTATCGCGAGGCACGCGAAGATTTGCGTCCGCGTTGTTGCTATGGTTACTACGCATAGACAACTCGAAAGCCGCATTCTCCGGTAAAGGCGAGAAGCCGCCAGCAGATTTAGTATTAACCAAGTAAAAGCTAGTGAGCGAGAAAATTGTCCTTGCATAAACGCGCCCTAAATTTGGCTACAACGGGCTAAACGCTGAAAACGACTCGACTGTCTATCAATCAAAACAGAGTTGAAAATGAGGAAAACGGTGGGGATTGCATTTATTTGCGTTAAAGCGTTTTTCTGTGACGTGGGTGAGTTACTGTTGTCGTTTGTTGATCCAGTTCCACAATTTAAAACCGTTAAATTTTCAATGTATCTTAATAGCAAGTACGTAAGTAAACTTCTAAGTTGTGCTCCAAATAAATCTATCTAGCATTTTAATATTGTCACGTGAATGAGAAACTGAGGCGTCGACACCATCCGTGAGACGTGTTTGGGTTCAAAAGGCATGCAATACTTGAAAACTCAAGTGAGTTTCGCTTGAGTCATCCGATTTCATTTTCGAAGGGTCCCTAGCCATTCAACCGAAAAGGTTCGAACCTTTTCCCCGAACCGTAAGTATTCGATCCGAAATATTCGAACCTTTGTGTCACAGCTGTTATTATTACTAAATATTATTTATTTTATACTAAACCAGATAAACTGAACAAACCTGCTAGTTGACAGGTAAAAGAGTAACAAAACTGGAGTGTTTGTTTAAAAAATAACATGCGATGGTTGTCGAAAATTGCTAAAGTCTGAGAACAAGAAATTAGGCTGAACCAAGTTAAAAGTTGGGGAACTTTAGGCTTAAATCAGGGTTATGAAAAAGGCTTACTACAGGTTAGAGAAAGAAGGCTTAACAGCAAATGAAAACCCTAAGTTGGAGGACCGAGCAGGGGTAGAGGACCAGCCAAACGACTGGCCCGGACGCTGACTGACTTTTCCTGCTTGGTCCTTTTCTTTTACACGTATTGGTTACCCCTGACAACCGCGAAATAACAAAGTATTATGGGTAATGGAAAGTTCTAGAAGGTTAGAGAAGCAGGTACCAGAAATGAAATAACAACGGTACCCACCTATGGAAGAATGCAGAGACTTAAGATTGGACATAAGCTCCAGCAAACATGCAAGTACAAAAGTTTTTCAATAATGTTTGACAAATTGCGTAAGTGTTACAATTCAGGGTAAATAAATATCCACAATTCGTTGTAAATTACATAAAGGAAAGAGGAAAACAGCAAAAACGGCGAGAATCATTTAGTAGAAATAACGTTGTACAGTAATCCACCTTTATGCACTTACGTTTCGTCGGAGTGGCATGACCCAGATTCGAAGTGGCAACCCAATCCGTCCCCAGATCACTGAGATACCTCCTTTATCGATATGCCACTCCTCCACTGGCAGTTACGGTAACCACTCCAAAAAAAAAAGCTTTACCACTCTTTAGAAGCTTATCTGTCAACTTTAAAATTATATGGTTGTCATCTCTAGCAACTAAGACAGGACTTATAGTATTCTAAACAATACTAAAATTCACTTACGTTTCAATACAATGACCGGATTCGATCCCATGCAATTTACATTGCTTTTTTAGTGGTTAGTATTCATTCAACATTTTGGAATGCGCCATTATTATTTTTTTAAATGCGCCCAAAGCTCTTGAACGCTGTCATTGCAGTTTGCCGCAAATAGTCAGCAGATTTACTGGAACGTTATCAACGTGGCGTAATAGCTTTTTACTTCCTCTTCTGTTATCACTGAGTCAAACCGGTATTTATAGTTTACTTTACGTCATATCTTCTTATCTTTGGTCTAGTTACTTTAAACCTTTAACCCCAGATAGTTACAAAGCTTTAAAAAAACAAAGCATGAGAACTGCAGACAGTGGCGGATTCAGGTGGGTGCACCCAGGTGCACTTGGTGCAATCGCACCGCCCCCCCCTTCCCTTCAGCACTAATAATAAACTTAATAAACTGTTGTTTTTATGCTATACCAGGAGAAATTTTTTATTGCCTAACACTTTATTGCATTGACCTTCAAAGTTGTTTACTTTCCCACAAATGACAAAAAAAAAACGAAACAGTGATGCAGTGACTTTTTCCCCTCAGGAAGCCACACTCGGAATACAGAATTCATCAAAAGTGAATTTTTGGGCGCAGAAAAGCATTGAAAGAAATTAAAACGGCGTTAAACCACTGCAGGTGAAAGAACAAAGCTTTTTAGCCTAGTGATCAGAAGTCATTTGTGGGAAGTCAGTGTGTGGGTCGGCTGCTTACTGAATATTTTGACAACAGCGGTCGTTTATGGCCTAATATTTTTTTACAAGCATGGCCTCCATTAAATAGAAAAGGCAGTAACAAATGCTGAAAATGTAAACGTTTCAGGGAGTCTACCCAAGACTCCACTGGGGAAATTTGTAATGGTCCCCCAGACCCCTAGTTGGCATTAGACTGACACACAGCAGCACTTCCCTTTCATGAAATCCCAGATCCACCACTGTCAGGCTACTCTTCACCAGTAAGAATAGATTTATGAACTTGCAGTCTTCCTCTCTAGCAGCTAGCTAGTCTGGAATTTCAAACTGGCACTGATTTTGGCTTTGGCCAGGACTGCAGAAGCGTACTGGCTAATCTGGAAGTCGGGAAAGTTTCCCACAGTGCCGCTTGGTTTAACTTTGCCTGGGCCGGTGGTCGTTCCGAATTTAAAAACTAGAACGGAAGCTTTAGCTAACGTTCCTGTCCTCTCCTGCACAAACATATAGACCTGCGTCGTATGTGGCGATAGCTCTACGTCTTGCCATGAATGAGGGCACGGTTATGCAACCACTCGCTTTTGCATTCTCGCAGCTAGAAGCTAGAAATCACCTCAGATTCCAACATGGCGGCGGTTTTATGTCTGCCACCTCGCAACGAAAACAGCAAATAACGTTGAGTTCAGAAGTGTTTGGGAAAATTGTTTCGTCATGAGGAATTCTTTATATTATTGGCACGGATTATAAGACTGCAAGTATTTACTCCAACGATGTCGGATTTACCTAATCCATTCAGCGTTGTTACCATGGCAATGTCACCTTTACCATCGTGATTGAGTTCTAGCTGCGAGAATGCAAAGGCGAGTCGCTGCATAAACGCGCCCTGAAGCTAACCGGTAGCCTCCGGCTCAGCCTCGGTTTGCTTAAGCAGTAATCGTCAAACATGACAAGATGATTGCATAAATAAGAGTAAAGAACTAAGTACTACTTTAATTTCGGTTAATCGCATTCAACAGCATTCTTGACCGTGTATGCGAGGGTTTTTTAAGTGTACCAACATTGCTCTTTCAGTTAAACTTTGGTAGTAGCACAATAGGAAGACGGGAACCAATGGCGACAGACGCCTCCCACAAAACGTTGAATAATGATAAATTCCTCGAGAATATATGATAAAAGTACACTCTGGAAGCCAGACACAGCAGTGATGTACCGTAAAGTGCTTTGAACCGGCTGAAGTAGCTACCAACGCTTCTCCAGCCCTCATAGCTTGCTTTTTTCGGCCACAACCGAAAATTGTTCCCAATTGAGTTACCTCAGTTTGGTCAACAAAACGACATGCATAATTCGTTGTTATAAATTTTTTGTTAAATTATCAAATAATTATTTTATTACCACGGCCGGATGGCAGCGAGTTCGTTTGCGCACGAGAATTTTCAAAAAAAAAACCAAACAAACCGATAAAGCCCCCCAGAATGCATTGCTGCAACATGTAACAATGGGGTAACAATGGGGAAACAATAGGCGAAGCGCACTAAACCGGATTAGAATTCACTTAAACTAGGTATTACCATGCACGGGTGCGGGAAAAGTGACATTGTCATTCCATCTTGTTCGAGTTAACATTGTCGGCCGGCGAAAGGTTAATCACCAAAATGTTGAGAGCCAAAATGAAACGATCTTGGTTTTCGCTTCAAACTTAGTCTTAAACTATAGGGTACTTAGTATGGCCTCAAGCTGGGCGGCCGACATGAATGAATGACTTGTCTAGTTTTTCAATGCAGGCTTCGGGAGCCTAGTTATCATTGTTTCCGAATTAATTTCCTCGATTGTGTAACGCTATTACTACTCCCTTTTGTGACGGGGTGCGCGGCTGCGGGCCGAGGCCCTGAATAAATTCATTCATACTCGCTTGCTTTACCAGTTTGCACTAGGATTGACGCATTTGGTGTCTGTGTTTGTTTCAGCACTTTCTGGTTCACTGTTGTTTTTGTGCATGTACTGGTCAATTTTACTAGTGGTGAATGGGATTTTCGGGTGGAAGCTCTTCCCTAGTTGGTGGTGATTGGAAGTGACTTCGACCCTCATCACTGGTTGTGGGGGAGCAAGCGATGTGATGCCAGGGGCAACATACTTGCCTCGTCTTTATTCAGACCTTATCTTTCCTGGTGCATGACGGGTCAACATCCTTCATTAAGTGGCGTAGTGGCCGGATCTATGAATCCGTTTTGGACTTTTTTCTGTGCTTGGATCAGTTGACTTCCATGTTTGGGTTTAGGAAATCTGATGGCATATGAGGGAGTGACAACTTTCCCATTCTTTTATTCACTGAAGGAGCCAACCCTGACGTGTGTAAACAGTAAGTCCAGCGTCCTGTTGTTGACAACAGCTGCTTTGCACCATGGTTGGGTAAGTGGTGCTTTCACCAGAGTTCCCGTACACGAACAAAGCCCAGATTGTGTGGTGGATGCAGATCTGCACTGCTACAACACGTGACCGCAGGCAAGGTTTTAGGGGTTGGCAATGATTCCCATCTGAGTATTGTTGGTTTATCGCCCTTGGAATCTCACGCGAATGGCGTTCTATTAAAACAAGAAAAAACATCCTTTGGAGCTCGTGTCTATCATCTGTTGGAACTAGCTGCTCCCACTCTGTCATCTGGAGTCTACTGCGTCCTGAAGATGCCTTGGTCAACATGCTTGGGTCTTCGGCCCCTTGAGAGGTCAGCTCTTACGTGGCTGCGCAATGGCCAATGCTATTAACAACGCTTTTCGGAGGTTTACAGTCTGCCAACAAGTTAGTGTGTTTGTGCACTACTAGCTAACTGGGAAATTGGGCCTACTGATTGTCCTCTGGCCATATCTGGGCTGTCTCCTACACCCTCTAAGTGTCGTGATGGCGGGGCTGCAGGCATCGATGGGATTACTTACAGTTTTCTTGAATCCACTACTTCAGTATCTAAGCAGGATTGACTAGTTTTCGTAAAACCAGGGTTCAGGGTAATATTGTTTTGGCAGTCTTTTTAGACATTCGTGCCACCTGCAACACAGTGATGACGGAGTGGGTTGAGCATTCCCTGCAGTCTCAGGGCGTAGGTAGGCTGCTTACTTTTGCTGTTCTTGTTCTTCTTGGGCAACACCCCTTTGCTCCAAGAGTTGCAGGTTTCTGGCCAGATGTAAAAATAGCTGATCATGGTCTCCTGCAAGGTAGCTGTCTCAGTCTTCTTTTCTGCAGTCATTAATAGTGAGCTAGGGTACGGAGCTGATGTTGCTGGCAGCAGGCCGCGGCCTCAATTAAAATTCAGAATGGAATGGAACTCCTTTCTGTACGTGGTCTGTGTATGACGTTAGCTGTTGGCTATTGTATACTCTCGTGGCCCAGTTGTCAACATGTCTTTTAACTTTTGTTTGTCGACTGTAACCACTACTAACGAAGTTCGTTATTTGAAAGTCATACTTGATGCACAACTGACTTGGTTGGGTGACACTGTCAAAGTGAGGCAGAGTGTCTCTAGTTAGCTTAGGGCTCTTAAGATGTTGACTTACAAGCAATCAGCGGCCACTTGCGGCCTTATGACATCTTTCTATCGTATTTAAGTGCGATCGGGTATTGATTTTTATCTTACTTCTATTGTGAACTCCAAAAGAGCCATTACCTCTGTGCAGGTGTCGGTAAATGAATGTCTGAGTGTCGTTACTGGTTACATACGCCAATTTTGTCTCTGCATGTTGAGGCAGGTGAAGTACTCATCAGACTTCAGATATCGAATTGTTAGTGTCTCTTGCCTTCGTAATGTAAGTCGTGGTGGTGCCAATCTGGTTGCCAGGGTGTGGTTGGGTTACTGCACTGTTAGCAGATAGGCTGACATCAGCGTTGGCTCTGCAGGCATCGGTGTTTCTCAAATCCTGGACTGGAATTTTGCAATAAGGAGAGGGTTCCTTATTGGGTACATGCCCACAGCCCTTGGACATGGTGACCTTGTATTGATGGTTTCTTCTCCCCTTTACCCAACCCTTCAATTGCAGATAAATTTCGTGATGCCTCCTTTCGTGCTGAAAGCTGGGAGGGAGGAATAGGAATAGTAATCCCTAGCCTGAAGTACAGTTTGCAGTGCTTCTGTTTATGTTAGTGAACTTGCAGCTATTTTTGTAGCTTTAGATGTAGTGCTTGACTTGTCTATTGGCTAATTTTGTCATCTGTTCTGATTCGGCAGCCGGTATTGCCTATCTTCGACAGACGATTAGCAATCTCATTGCACGTCATTTACTTGTGCTAGACGTGGCCTTGCAATTGTTCAATGCGCAGGAAAGGGGGCATGTGGTTTCCTGGGTTTCTGGGCACAGTGGCTATGCGGGTAATGTTACTGCTGATGCATCGGCACAGGCTGCTTTTGCCGAATACACCCACCCTATTAGTGTGCCAGTCTCCCGCCCCCCCCCCCCCTCCGAGAACTATGTCCAGTTCTCACTGCGAGGATCTCTGAACCGGGAGTGGGCTACCTGTATGAGTGGTCGCTTGCTGTTTCAGATTCATGCCTCCACCACGTGTACACATGTCCTTCATCGGTTGTACTACTCGTATGCCAGGGTGCTATCTCGTCTCAGGACTGGCCATTCCAATCTGAGGGCTCATTCCTTCAGGCTTGGCTGGTCTCCAGTCTCTGTTTGCGCTTGTCATGCTGAGGACACTCCGCTGCACATTTTGTTTCAGTGTCAGCTGTTTCATGTCCTGGTGGGTAGTTACTCCTACCGCATGTCCTTTCTTCTGACCTGCAGTCAGCACTTGCTGTTCTCCCATTCTCTCGGTTGCATCATCGTCACCTACGTGCTGTTGCGAGGTATTGTATCTCCATTGGCACGATTTAGACGAGTATGTATCCCTGGGCTGTATGTATGAATGGCTGTGTGAGTGAATTCCCCTGTTAATACGAACACGTGTTTGTTCTTTGTTTGCAGTGCCCTTATGCCAATGCCAAGGATTGTCTATTCTAGGTTTCTAGTTGTCAACTTAGACTATGTGTACTTGTTTGATGGTCTAGGGGTTCTGACGTCACTAGGCTTCATATGGTGTTCTGGTTATGTTATAGAGGTTGGATTTAAGTTAGATACTATGTAGAGCGTATGACCTAAGGTATTTATGCGCTTTCTAAATCATTAAATAAATAAATGCAACTGCCTGCGACAATGAAGAATCAACTGTGATTCACAACAAGAGCGTTGCCATCAAGTAACAGACCCTCATGAAAAGCTGCCAGTCCTCTCAGCAAAAGATCCAAAAATAATCTGACCGCCCCGATAAATAAGTAAGATCTCCTTATGCCTATTGAGATTGCGTGTATATAATTTCCTTCAGCCAAATTAAATACAAGTAACAATCCACACCCTCAAAGTAACCCGTAATGAGAAAAACTTTTTTCGTTTTTGACGAAAGGAGAAGGTTGATCTTGTAATGTTCTCTAAATCATTCAAAGACGTGTTCTATATTATGGCAAATTGTTCATGTGATGCTCGGGGCCACTAACATTCCTGATCGGGCTACCTTACTCTCGCTACTAAAAATGAACTTTTGCAGTGACTGCCGCTTTTGTATAGAGATTCATACAGTAAGATACACTTTCTTGTATGTCTACACCCTCAAACATGAAGAAACACAACGTTTATTGAAAAACTTATACGCCAGCTAGACGTAAGTAGTAAGTAATACTTAAATAAGTATTGATAAGTAAGTATTGATACCAAAATTTCACAACCAATTAAACATTTATATCGTGGGTGATTATTGCCCCTTAGAAGCTGGGACGCTTTTATAATTTTTAGTGCTGAAAGTGCCATCTTTGAAGCCAAAAATTATTTTTTCCTCTTCGTGTTTGAGCAGTCGTTTTTTTTTGTTGGGGGCCAATACAATTCACCCCTTCTAGAAGGCCTGATAAATGTATGACCCCTCCACAGTAATTTGACACTATTTGACACTAGCGTGTTTCTCGATAAACAATCGCAAATCAACGTGTCGTCGAATATGAGCCTCAACAAAGGTATGGGTCATTGGTTTGGAGTGTTTATTGTTGAATTGTTGGTCGTTATTCGTCACGTGTTGTGGATTTGAGGCGTGGTCGAGTTGTTGGGCTACATTATTTTTCTAAAAGTGGATACAAGGCTGCCACCCTATTTTTGCGTTGACCATGAAGACCGACAAAGATTGACCAAACAGAATCGCAGTAAGTATTACTCACTACTATCAATAACTCCCGTATAAACTTTCAACACTAAAAATTCTTCGAACTACCTACCCTACACGGTTGTCGCGAGCAGCGGGGTAACTCTGGTAACTAGCCTCGTTGAACGGTGATTATTTGGTCCCTAACACGCAGTTAAAATTTGGTCCCTAAAATTTTGCGAAAACGTTGTCACATTTGAGTTTTTGATTATTGTGTTATGAAGATGTTATGGTGTTGCTGATTATGTTGCCCTGAAGCTGTTTAAACCTCAATTTGGCTTAGGTCACTTCCTTGGCCGGATTTCACCGGGCAGGGTACACTTTCACCACAGAGTGATGGAATTGGTAATCGTTAGCGATATAGTGGCGGAAGGTTAGTAGCACTCATTGGATTAGGAGAGCGTCCACAAATTATGTAACGTTTATTTTTCCTTTAACACTTGACATCACCCCCTCACCCCATAACGTAACGCTAATTTTTTTCTTCGGAAAACTGAAAAGTCAAAGGAGGAGGCCTGGCTCCTACTGTGCTGCACATGGCATATTTTTTAAGTAAGACACGGGCCCATATGCCCCCCCCCTCCCATTACTTACTAGATTTTTTATTTTTGAATTAATTACTTTGGTTTAGTTAACATTTAATACGGAATCTCCGCAAACGCTTATTTAAAAGTAACTTATGCATACGGGTGAGCCAAGATTGATTTACTTGTACGGAATGATACACCGTTTGAGAGGTAAGAATTAAGGGTTTCCTTATCTCCTCCTCCCCTCCACCCAACAATTGCGTACCCACTCCTTGCGTCAACTGAAGCATGCTTCGATCAAGGGTAGGGGTGGGGGGGGGGGGGGGGGGAGTCACAGTCCAAAGTCGCAACCCACCGAAAATAAAAATACCAAATACGGAAGCAGCCCCAAAATTCAATGGTCTTAACAACAATTTTTTTTTCAGTACTTAAATTTCTTTTTGATTTCCAAGATTATAATAATAAACACATAAACAACGAATGTAAATGCACCAGATATTTATTTCGGTCGGGGGGAGGGGGTAGATAAAGTGTTGTACCACGTGGATCCATAAAAAATCGTAATGTTTCTTTTAACGTTTATTAAATAAAGGGCCGGAAAATTGATGCTTCTTAACGTGATTTGGTGATCTACGGACAACAGCTCCCATTCCCATTGCATTTCGCTTCAAAAGGTTCAAAACCGAAAATTAGAGAACGTTTAGGTAATTATAAAATGCTGTTGGTGATACTTTTTTGTACCAGTTGGCCCAGTTTATGGTGGCAGCAGATTTCGGCACGAATAGCACACCCTTTAGTTCGCATTCGGCTTGTCGCACACTAATCCGTTCCGTTCCGACGACTGACGGCAACAGATGGTCCAGCCCACATTGCTTTCGTCGCTAACCGTTTCAATCGGATCCGCTGATCTTTAATTGCGCCCAAATTGGCAATGAAAATGAGGAAGGCCTTGTAGTGACCGTAAGTAAGTTATTGAAGTTATTGTAAATTAGGTATTAATATCTTTACGCTCTGGCATGATGAGAAGTCCAGAAGGCAACTGAAATAGGTTTGCATGTGTATGTTGTTGGATAAAGGCATTGTACGCAGGCGCGTGACGAACGGCAGGTGCGAACACTTATTCGATGCCATCGGTTTTTGACTAAAAGGATTCTGCCTCGACAATCCGCCAACATCAGTCAACGGATCGTCACAGAACGGGACGGAACAGTATAGGCAGCTCCTCTAATTTACATGCTTGTAACCTTATGACAGGAATTTGACACTTTGCGACATGACGTAACGAATGGAGTAGTCAGCTGCACGCTTAATAAATCCAAAAATATATTTCCCCATTTGATTAATAAATAAATGATGTGAATAAACTGGAAAAAAAACTGTGTTCCCGTTGCTTCATTGGTTTATTAATTAAGGTCATTAGCAATTTGTTACGTAACAAGACATTTTACTCTCCCCTCCCTCTCGTAACAAATCGTAACGCCACATTAACCTCCCCCCCCCCACTCCCAAGCGTTGCGTAATTCATGGGCGCTCCCTAGTTCAGATAATTGGGGCTTACTCCACTCAAAAGACTAAGTGCAGTAGCTTTGTCAGCTGCACTCGGGCACGTCCAATAAAACAACAATTTAAAATAATAAAAATATCCCAAATTACTACCATATGTACTGAGTTATAAATCCTGGACTGAGTGCTGTTGCATTTTAATTGTATTCGTGCGCATGAACCCTATATTGAGCGCACAGGTTACTATGGTAATGTGCAACAACAATTCTGGAAGGGGGGGGGGAGGGCGTACTAGGCACGGGAATGACAAACTTCCTAAAGAAGGTTTGAGTTTTCGTCCCCTGACAGCTCGTCCCCCAGGATTTTGGTCCCAAGGACTATTCGTTCCCGGACTGTTTGACCCCCAGAATTTTGGTCCCACGGACTATCCGCTCCCAGACTGTTTGTCCCCCAGAATTTTGGTCCCACGGACTATCCGTTCCCGGACTGTTTGTCCCCCAGAATTTTGGTCCCACGGACTATCCGTTCCCAGACTGTTTGTCCCCCAGAATTTTGGTCCCACGGACTATTCGTTCCCGGACTGTTTGTCCCCCAGAATTTTGGTCCCACGGACTATCCGTTTCCGGACTGTTTGTCCCCCAGAATTTTGGTCCCACGGACTATTCGTTCCCGGACTGTTTGTCCCCCATATTTTTGGTCCCACGGACTATTCGTTCCCGGACTGTTTGTCCCCCAGAATTTTGGTCCCACAGACTATCCGTTCCTGGACTGTTTGTCCCCCAGAATTTTGGTCCCACGGACTATTCGTTCCCG
>JAHWFP010092708.1:21295-101206 GCA_023313725.1 Lithobius niger | reverse complement strand
GACTGTTTGTCCCCCAGAATTTTGGTCCCACGGACTATTCGTTCCCGGACTGTTTGTCCCCCAGAATTTTGGTCCCACGGACTATCCGTTCCCGGACTGTTTGTCCCCAAGAATGCACGCTACCAGAATAAACTGTGCATTGGGCATACATCTGGCAGTTTTGAACTTGCTATTGGTAAAGTCAACTTTGTTATTGATACCGAATTTTTTTCCCTTACACATTCATGGTATCTTTCGGTCTTTCCTCTACATTTTCTGCTCTTATCATCGTTGGAATACTCCTTCATTGATCCTGTTATGGGAGTGATATACGTCTGGCCAGTCTTTGTAACTCGTTTTCATAAGATTTGCTCCTCGTATGAAAATCATAAGAGCCAATGTACTACTAGATCGACATTGTAGTATCCTTTGTAAATTGATATCGTTTCTGTGATGTGATCGTATCATTTTCTTATGATTGAGGAGCGGGGACCTCCATACATAGTTTCAACTTGTTCCCTCCAATCCGAATGCTCGTGGAAGCCTCCATCAGGATGCATAAATTCTCCATTGTAAATACTACGTAAATATTTTGACCCAACGGAGCCACCCTCGCCCAACGCCTTCATAATGACTAGATATCTGCACTTTCTGAACCTTCGGCCTGATGGCTACCAAATTCGATGCAAATTTTAAGTGTTGCCCACCTCATGCGTTATCATTACCTCCACCTCAAATGACCTAAAGTGTCACCATCTACCAACTTTGGACTACTTGTTAAATATATTGTAATTTACTGTATTGTATGTTTAATATATTGTAATTCACGTGCTTGCTATAGTAAGAAAGGTTTTGATTAACAGTGTTGTTTATTGATTTCAGGAGGCCGTCTTACAGTTTGGGTCGGCAAAGAACAGCGTAATCGGTCGACCTACGCGTGCGGTAGCACAGATGAAGAAGACGATGACAGCAAACACCCGCCTCTGGAGCGCACCGAGTGCATCGTGCAGCCGACTGGCGACAAAAGCACCAATCACAAGTCCAAGGTGCTTGCTAAGTAGGTGCATAAGTAGTTCAAGGTGCTTGATCAGTAAGTGCATATATAGTCCAAGGTGCTTGCTAAGTAGGTGCATAAGTAGTCCAAGGTGCTTGATCAGTAAGTGCATACGTAGTCCAAGGTGCTTGCTAAGAAGGTTCATAAGTAGACCAAAGTGTTTGCTAATTAGGTACATAAGTAGTCCAAGGGGCTTACTCAGTTGGTGTGATAGTAGCCCAAGGTGCTTGCGAAAGTAAATGCATAAGTCGACCAAGGTGGTTGCTAAGTAGGTGTATGTAGTCCAAGGTGCTGGCTAAAGTAGGTGCGTAAGTAGTCCAAGGTGCTTGCTAAGTAGGTGCATAAGTAGTGCAAGGTGCTTGCTAAGTAGGTGCATAAGTAGTCCAAGGTGCTTGCTAAAATAGGTGCGTAAGGAATCCAAGATGCTTGCTAAAATAGGTGCGTAAGGAATCCAAGATGCTTGATCAGTAGGTGCGTAAGTAGCCCAAGCTGTTTGCTAAGTAGGTGCATACGTGTACCAAAGTCCTTGCTAATTAGGTACATTAGTAGTCCAAGGTGCTTGCTAAGTAGGTGAATAAGTGGCGCAAGGTGCTTGCTAAGTAGGTGTGGAAGTAGCCCAAGGTGCTTGCTAAAGTAAATGCATAAGTAGGCCAAGGTGCTTGCTAAGCTAAGTAGGTGCATAAGTAGTCCAGCGTGCTTGCTAAGTAGGTACATAAAGTAGTCCAAGGGGCTTGCTAAGTAGGTACATAAAGTAGTCCAAGGTGCTTGCTAAGTATGTGCATAAGTAGCCCAAGGTGCTTGCTAAAGTAGGTGCGTAAGTAGTTAAAGGTGCTTGCTCAGAAGGTACATAAGTAGTCCAAGGTGTTTGCTAAGTAGATGCATGAGTAGCCCAAGGTGTTTGCTTAGTAGGTGAATAAGTAGTCCAAGCTGCTTGCTAAGTAGGTGCACATGTACTGCAGTGGTGTGCATTTCGGAATGGGTTGTGACATTATGTTGGCGTGCTGCGGTTTGCTACGAGTCCTCAAATAAAAAAAAAATGCGTTTAGGGTGATGTCTTGTTCCAGCTTCGAGCAATGGTGTAGTTCACGTCGTCTCTTCGTGTTAGTTTCGGAAGTATTTATTGATTAATAAACAAACTTTTCAAATTATGAAAGTACATCATTGCCTTTTGGACTCAAACGTCGGACTGCCAGAATGGGGAATTTAACCATCGGCAAGAGAATTTGAGACACTGAAGACCAAAGGTCAGAACCGTACCCTAACTGTAGGGATATATATTCGAGTCATTGAGAAAAAGGATAGTGCAGAAAAGTCCTGTAGTCGAATGGGGTAGGTAGAAGCAGAAACTGACGTGAATTCGGAGTATGCTGAATAAACTGGTTAATTGTAAAACTCCACTTCTGCAGTCATTGCTGCTCATAAGTTTAAAGGACAGTGTATTGATGTAATGTTTTTCGAATTTCATCGTCATAACTGAATCGACGAGGTCGGTCATCTTGTTTGCTGTAATTTAACAGCTGACTGGAAGTTGTTCTCTTCAAGAAGTGATGTTGGTTAGAGTGCTACATCCTCACTTTGCGGGAAGCAGCCAAAACTCGTTCCATAGAACGCACTTGTCTCATTGAACGGGTTTTATCGCAACGCACAGACCCCAGCGTTAGTAATGATCAGATTTTCATTTCAGTTCTGTCGATTACTTTAGTATATATGCTGTATAATTAGATTAATGAACTTACGTTAGAATTAGATTAATTTAGTTTATGGAGGTTTAGTTAGCTTACATTTAGTTTTAAGTTGGCCAGTGACATGTAATGGACTTCGTAAGTTGCAGCGAAACTTAATCGCCTAGTTCGTCGTCACATCATCTTCAAAACAGCCCTACTGGGCTACTAATCAATCAGAAGGCGATATCGCTTAAAGCACTCAAGAGAGCGATACACACTTTGTTACTATAGGAGTCTCGCAGCCTTGCTAGTTTCGACCAAGCTGGCAAGCTAGCAAGCTGTCGACGCGCCATTAAGCCTCATCTCCCCCCCCCCCCTTGCTAGTTTCGTTGGAGAGTGAAGCTAAGTAAAAGCTAAACTTAGATTTAGTAAACTAATGGCTTGGCTAGACTTTAGATTCTTTAGAGAGTAGTAATCTTAAACTAAACAGGCTAAATTATAAATCTAAATTCTTAAAATAACAGTAATACTCTAATTATACATAGAAAAATGTAATTTTGCAAATCATCACTCATTAACACACTTACCACCTCACGATGACGTAACAATTCAATGATGCCAGTAACGAAATTACAACAGAATAGTATTCCGAACAAGCCTATCTTTATGTAATTTATTCCTGGCAAAGCCAAGTACGAAATAAATTAAAAAGGCTTGGCTTGCACGACTATTTTGTTTCCACCAGGACACAACCTTGGATTCAACAGTGAGTTTTAACTTTAAATTTAGTGACATGTCAGTATGGCAAAGCGTTGGGACGTCTGAGTTTGGTCTGATCGGTCAACAATTCAATTCCCCACTCATACAGTATGACCTTCAAATCCCAAATGCAACAGAAATAGGTTTTCACCTGTATTTACAGTATTTAAATACCACTAAATATGAAGCACTTTACTGTATTCTCCAGCCGATTACACAGACAGCGTCCACGGTCTGCCTTAAGTGATGTCTGCCTTAAGTGATTTTGGAACAGATTTGTTTTCTTGGGCTGGGGTTTTCTGGGATTTTCCCAATATTAGGTGCTCGGTATCAAAGTCGCCTATGCCTAAAAAATACCAATATTTATTCCATTATTAAATACTCATTAAATCCATATTCTTTAAATTAATTCCATCATATTTGTTCATGCCAGTATTAGGGACTCGGTAATTCCGCAAATGAAATTCCATTAAAACTCTTTTCATTAATTCAAAAGTGTCTAAATTAGCCTCGACTTCAACATTTCTCTATGCAATCATGGCAAAACCCTCCTCTGTTCCACTCACTTCAGTTTACAATTCGCCCTATTCGGCCACCAAGTTCTGGGTTGTTGGGAAATTCTGCCCAACTAGAAGCAAAACGATTGTGCGGTGACCTATGGAGTAAATGAGGCCCATAGGTCGTCGCCCAATCGCTTGGGTTCTAGTTGGTCAGAATTTCCCAAGAGGCCAAGTTCTCCACACGGACGGGTCACAGCCAGACACGCCCCAATACGGGTCTTTCCCACTCACCAGCTACAAGACAACTGCCTGAAGTTTCTCTAACATCAATTTTTCCAAGGAGGTTGAATTTCTCTTGACATCCTCAACATAGTGCTATTATTGTTACGTTCCAAATGATTATTTATTAGGTATAACAACTAATTTGTAACATCGATACCTAGTCTTGTCATATTCCACTATATTGTGTCCTGCTTTGTAGTGACAACTGATGGCAAAATCACAAACTGCAATTAATGTTCCCGAAGATACTGCTAGTCATCAAAATTGTGAAAGACTTACTTTCTTTTCTGGTGATTTAGCTCTAAAACCATGATAAAAATAAATAAAACAAAATATTGAGTTGCAACTTGAGACTTCGTACATCAAAAAAAAACAGAAAATGGAAACTTATGGATCATTTAGAAGCTCAAATGATGCGATAATTAAAAAATAAATAATTAAAATAAGAGTTAAGTCACAAAAGCAAACTAAAATACAGGCCTACGTGGCGCATCATTTAGAATAGGTAAAAATTAAATTTTAGGAGTTGGGTGGAAGAAGGGCATAAGTGCACTTCCGCCCTTTTTCTGCAAAATATCGCCATGACTTCCTGATTCACAGTTCTACACAAAAAAAGGTAGAACGATAATTGTATGTCATGTCTACATGAAGATATAGCGATTATACTTAAATACCACTAGCTGGCGCTAATGCTGTGCGTAAACTTTCTTTAATTTTTGCAAAACTCTATTTTTGCACTTACACCCTTCTACCCTACTCCTCAATTTATAAACAGAGTAACACGATTTTGTTAATTTTTCAACTGAATAACTACTTTAAATTTTATGCAGTGTAACTCGTTTTCGCTTCACAAGTGTATGTAATTGCTCAACTGACTAGAAAATATTAATTCGGAACTATTTAAAACTTTAAATACATGAAAATGGGCTAGCTAAAAACAGGTAATTTTACATATTATTTCAAAATTAAGATAAACTTGTACAAAATATGACACATGAACACAGGAATGATGATGTAACCATTTGTTATTCAAGTCTTATGTATACCATCTCCTTTTTGATGTCCATGAGAAATAGTTCATGTATTTTTGCAGTTTTTTCTCCTGTGTTCTGGCATCAAAGGTATGTTATGTAAAAAGGCTTAATTTACATTATTTTTGAATACGGTATAATCATCTGTTCTGCACTTTGCCACAACTCTGGAATTTACTTCTGAACCCTAATCGTTGAAAGCCGATGCAAACTCATTTTTGAAAAATTTGCATTTTGGTGACAAAGTCAGTCACCACCAAGTTTAACCTTACGTCACAAAGTCACAGTGGTCACACAAACACTACTAAACATGTATTCTTAATTATGCAGCCTATTGTTATTCATAAGATACAATAGCCATGTGTGTCACTGAAAATAGAATAGGGAGTATTTAATTATTTAAAGTAGATCCAACCAAAACTGGTATAAGAGAAGCCGCCAAGTTTCCAAAAAGGGTCGTCCTTTGAAAGGAGTGATATTCTTCAACCAGGGAAAGGCCACCAAGGTTAAACCTAAGCCAAGTTAATCGCACCTACTAATAGTTCGAATTGAAATGGAAACTAGAACATTCCTACTAGCGGTAGGAATCTTAAAGTTTTCATTTAACGTCCAAACTATTATTTGGTGTGATTAACTTGGTCATTAGGATTAACCTAGGGTGGCATTTCCCTGGTTGAATGATATCACTCCTTTCAAAAGCCGACCCTTTTTGGAAATTTGGTGGCTTATCTTGTACCATTTTTGGTTTTGGGTGGCTATCAAAACTTTGATAGGCCTGTGAGTGTACAAAGGATCACACAGTCTAACCGTTACCTCTAATCTTTTTGTCCTGCAGCATTTTATGTCTATAAATTTTCTCATTCATATTTTTCACATTTGCCATTGCACAATTAGCCAAAATTGACACGGTTTGGTTTATTGTATACCCGTGCTTCACATGATTACGTGTATTCAATCCCATTTTTGAGTGTACTGGTGAACAAACGCTGATTTTTCGTTCGCTTTGCTCACTCAATCAGCGCATCCTCCTTCAGTTGTCCTACCCGAGGTTAATGTTAATCACGCAATGAAAATGGAAGTGCTCAGTCAATCACAATCTAACCTGATCTACTTGGCCGACCATTAACTTGGCGCCGACATCACACGAGCATCTCTGTAGCATAAACAGAAAACTCACTCAGAAAACAGAAAAACACTTCACTAAGACATACTTCTTGAAACAAATTATTTTTTTGTTACTTGATTAGACTTGTGCTCGTGATCAGCATTTTGTTTCCAATTCTTCTTGCAATGGAAGACACCAGTCACTTACTGATGTTTGTTGTTTTTGTGAACCGTTAATTAGATGCAGACTGAGCCATGGCCCGAAGTCTTTGGGCCTGTATACCATGCTGCAGCAACATTACATGACAACGACACTTCCGCCTCTTCCGCAGCAACAATGTATTCTGACAATTAAGTCCTGAAACAATGCGCGAATAACACTTACGCATGATATAATAAACTGTTGGATGACAATACAAACAATGGTTAAAACACAAATTTTGTATTTATACGCGCCATTTCATAGCCACGTGCTTCTAGCTGCAACCCCCATTTTAGAAAAAGGCATTTCCCCTTACTACTCTTTACCTGTGTGCCGAAATTTAGATATGCAAACTTTCCTAACGAGCTGCAGACGTGTCTTTATAGCATATGAGAATTTACATGAGATCCCTGTGCTTAGCTAGCAGCCAGTAACACAAATCAACGTTATTGAGTGTACTTAATCTCCATAGAGGACACGTTCCCGTACTTTAATGTTGAAGTTTTCTTCGTTACTGGACCCGAGGCACCTGATTCCAACGATTTTCAAACATTTCTACCACATGGGAATTTACATCAGTAGCTGAAATCGGGTATAAGCCGTTACAGATGAAAGACACATTCTGCTGGTGACCATCTTGATTTATACGATCTTATTATGTAGACAAGAGAAAGCCCGTGCTACGCACGGCTGGTCTTACATGCACCGTTTGAAACACCATTTGAAACACTGGTACGGTTTGGTTGCTCATGCGTCTGTCGATGTTACACCGAATTAAGTTTCTTCAGTCCATTTGTTGCTTCACCCTTTTACGAGTAGTAGTCTCGATTTCTACGATTTTATTATGTAGATTTTGTTATGAAAGTAACCAAACGCTGATGTCAACTATTTTGTGTTACAGCAAACCCTTGCCCACGTTCATTCCAAGTCACAACACTGGTAACAATCACGTGAGCAATATGCCAGCTGCCAATCGAACGATGCCCAAACAAAGACCAGCCATTTTCAAAAGTACAATTTGCACAGCCAAGAAAACATCCAATTCAAAAGGGGTAAGGAAAAAAGGACTTGTTAAGGAAGGAAAATTGTAGCTAATTTATTTGGTGTCGTTTTACTCGGGAAATAATGTAATCCACTGTTTACAATCATCTTTACAAAATTCAGTTCAAGTCTCCATCCATTTTGGTGAAAACGTGTACGCGTCGTAAAATTATAACGTAAATTGTTAGGCTCGGTTGCCACAAAAGCTTCAAAATATGAACACACCTGACGTTTCAAAAGAATAAAATATACGTTCGTACTATGTTTTTTTGTTAGTTGCAGTTCTTTGAACGTACTTTGTGTGGTGCGAGGCATGTGCACTCGCTGATAAGCAGGATCACTTTCAGCACTTAGATGACACATTAATAGGGTAATATTTTCATTGAGATTCTAGGATGGTTTGGTCAGATCAACCCGTCTATCGGTTACAGCTTGATGCTCCAAGTTTACGAAATTGTGAATCAATGGACTGAATCAAAAACAAAACGTTCATATGACAGGCTGAAAAATAGTTTGTCAGTAGACCTATGGTGAGAGGTAAATAAACCCCGGGCAAAACTTGAGGGGGAGTCGAATTCTGTATTTTATTTAACAACCTCTAGGGATGTTGTAAAGTGCAAATATGTGCTATGTTCTTATCAGGTCGATCGGGGAAGAACCCCCGGATGTTTGCTTAAAAACCAAGGCATTTCACTACTTTTCCCAAGATTTCTTCTGTATTCTGCCAAGAGGTTTCTGTGCAAAAATCGCAGGGGTCGATCACCTCTGCCTTACCCCTTTCCTTCAGTTTCACCAAGTCCAAAAGTCGTCTTTTTGCAACCACACAGATAAAGAAATCTCCAGAGCACACGTCCTTACTTTGGAAGTTTGTCACACAATCGGCCAAAGCCATGGTTCCTGAAAGCGAGAGGGACAATTTTGCTAAGTAAAACCGAGTGGAATTCCTGAGATGAGCACGAGGCATCACGGGGCCCTTCTTTTTCCACAAATACCAGAGGACAGGGTCGAACCAGCGACCTTTTGTGCATATGAGCCCTTAGTGCTAACCATCAGGCTCCCTTGCCCTAAACGTCTTACTGATCACGAAAACAAGACAGTATAGCACAGATTATTTTTATTTGACTTAGAACCGTTGAAAATTCTGAAAGTGTTTTTTGATGGATTTTTGGATTATTTTTATTAATTACTAGCTGTTGTCCTGGCTTCGCCCGGAATTTTGTTTCGCCCGTGGTTGTTTCCCGGATTACGGCAGGTGTGGCCGAAATGTTGAATGCGACAGGCTATTTTGCTTGTTGAAATATTCCTCTTTTCCTCTCATCCGCTAATTTTTGCCTTCAGTAAACTCATTGACTGCTAACTAAAGAGCTCGTTGGAGATTATTTGGTTAACATAGATTTTTTTTCTTCATGCTCTTGTCTCAAGTTTGACTCGCGGTTTGGCAGCAATGTTCTTGTATATGAGAAGTGACCAGATGAATAAGTAAAAACGTTTTTAGGAACAATTTAAAGTGATTACAAAAAGTTATACCTATTGTGAATTCCTTTGAACTAGACGCGAGCAAAATAAGTGACACTCGCCAGTTAGTTTAAAGTATATTTAACGTTAAATTTCTTCTTGAATTTGTAGGATTGCAAATGCTAAAATTGCTTTCTTTCACAGAAATCTGCTGCTGCTTTCCCAGATGGAAAATTCATCCTCTATGCCGCTGACAAGCAGCCACTTCAAGCTTCAATCTGATTGATTTGTCTATTTCCAATCATTAATCATTGAATTGTATCAATCATAATGTTGGGGGGTTCCATTTGTTTAATCTCAGTATAACGGGATTTACCAATTACGGACTATTTTTTTTCCGTTCATTCATTTGAGGTTCTTACTGGACAGATCAAACTGCAAAAATAAAAAAAAATTCATTGTTTTTGAAACAGTTTAGTTACATAGTGCAAACATAGCATACACAAGCATGGAAAGCAACTTGCTCAGTGGTGTAAATAACGGGGGGAGGGGGTAGTGGAGGTAGGTGGCCCAAAAATAATAAAATAATGAGGACCATAAAAATCTTAAAAAAATTCTATACTCATTATTTCCGGTTTTCTACAAACTTTTTATGAAGCCATACATTACGTAAAGTAAGAAAAACAATCGTGCAATAAGATTACATGGTCAATATTTGCTATCAGAGGAGGGGGCGTAAAAATGGGAGGCATAAAATCCCCCCCCCCCTCAAGACAAAATTATTTACGCCACTGAACTTGCTTTTTGGCCTCTACATTAGAAATAATACAAGTCAGTAGTTGTAGGGTTAACGAAGCAGAAAAGACTGAAAGGCCTTGTCAAAATATAATATTCACTGATTCGAGAAAGTTAAGCTTGGATGGCGCCTGCGTCAGTGCAGTGAGTTGTGCTGGTTAGTAAGCAGGATGTTTCGAGTTTGAATTCTTCATTTCTTTATCAGGTTAGTGTATCTTGTATTGCCATATAGCTCGAGTCTTAATGATGGCTGTCTGCTTGTTAATCCTTTATTCGTGTTTATTATTTACCATTGAACGTTATGTTGAAATAACAATTTTTGAGGTAAACAAGAGGTGGTCACAGACGGTGATCAAACGACGATCACTTGTACATCGTTGGCTTAAAAGCCGGAAAGTCTGAATGGGCACAAATATCATGGATGTTGACATGTCGTCCTCCCATATTCCCTTCTTTCCTTAGTCGTCAGCGTCCATTCATACACGAGTAATTTATGAAGAGGAAATGTCAACATGCCTCACATATTACTCCTGTGAACGTTTACAACATACATAAACAAAAAACTGTTCTTGTTGATTTGCCATAATCAAGAAAAGTCATATATATATATGGCCAATGATTGTTGCTGAACAGTGGCACACCTCGGTTGATGAATCTCCTCGACGTCTGAAGAAGGGACCTTGGAATTGCCTAATGCCAGACTACTAGCAGTGAAGAGAGCACAACAGTTTAAATATAAACAGAAGCCACTCAAGTGCACATATAACAATAGAACGATGTTTCGGGGATTGATAACGGGGTGCTGACTATCCCCGAAACCTAGTTCTATTGTTGTATAGGCACTTACTACTACTACTACTACTAGGACAATGTGTGAAATTACCGGGCTCAACAGCGCGTAAATCCACTTCTGAACTATTCTTGGTCCAAGAGCTTTCCAGGTTCAAAACCCTGTCTTTCCCCATCAACCCTTTTTCTATTGATTCGTCCTTTAAAATTAAATAATTAATAAATTAAAAATTTTTGTAGAGCCTCGTATCATCTGAAGCGCGTTGTATCGTACAGAAGAACCAATTTTTTAGATTTTTTAGAAGAAGAAAGAAGTCCAGAGATTCGAACCCAAAACTGCGACTATGGCAGGGGGCCAGAGATAATGCACAGAACGTATCCTATATCCAGAAAGTCTTCTACACTACAGGGACTTAGCCGGAGTCCTCTAAGTCCCCGACAGTGAGCTGTCATCGACCAGCCATGGCAAACACACATTTATAATTTTAAATAACAATTTTTCACTGATTATTACATAGAATGTTATCTTTCAAATGTTAAGTTATTGCTGGATGAAAACTAGTAAAGTATGAAGCAGATGTGTATAATTACGAAAAGGTACCGTTTGAAGTTGACCCAGCCAGTAATGCACTCAAACAGAAGCAGTGACAACTGGCTATAATCTAACCGAGCTTTATAAAATAATTGTAGTACCATGCCTGTCACATCATTAGACACTGAAACAACACGAAGCAACTTCCCAATGATCATTGATACATCAAGAAACGATACATTATCAAATCCGCCAGTGAATGAATGTATCATAATCGTTGTTACTATACGCACATTTAAAATTAGGTGACCATTTTGAATTATGCATATTATGAAACTATCTCTTCCAAATTTAGGACGTAGAAGAAATAATTGCCGTGAATTAAAATGGTGAAACTACCACGCTCTTTATTAAGGCGGCATGAGGGCTAAAAAAATGTTTGGGATGTCTGTTGAACCTTGCCGCATATTTATTTTTACAACTTACAACACGAAAATAATATTGACTGCAGTGTGAACAGGCTTGTAAATTAAGCGTTTCCTGCGCTACTGTACATGTGCTGAAAAATTGTACAAAAACTGCAATTTTCTAAGTATTCAGTGATTTCGGTGTACTTGATGCTGTTTGGTTTATAACAGTGGCCATTCAGAACAAAAAATAGTTCTGAAAAAATGGGATGTGTTGTAGCAAGTTGTGTGAAGATTGTGTAAAAAGGATCAATAGCAGCATATCTCGCATAGCTCACGAAGGAAAAAAATAAAACAAAAAATCAAAAGGAAATGCGTTAGAAACGTGAAAAGGGGATATGAACAGTCTCAGGTTAAATTTTACGTTCCTGGAGGGCACCGAGATTCCTGCAAGTGTGAGTTTTTCCTGCATGCTTGTCATTCTTCTGATCTTGGTTGCATTTTTACTACATTCTTTTTTTCTGCATTGTGCTGCAATACATCATAGAATAGAATACATCATAGATCTTCTCTCGCAAGGTGTGTGGAGTGCGATAACCAAACGCACTTCCAGATAAAACACAATTGTATTTCGACACATTTGGTTGGCGGTGCCTTCATCAGGTTACGGTTACAAGGTAAAAGTTTTAAAACAACTCGTATTGGCATGGTCGGTGAATAGGCCTAAACGTTCGCCTACATGGTACAATGTGGGGGTGATCAGAGCAGCAGTTCGGCCATATTGGTGAAGAGTTGCCGAATGTCAGTTGTTTTTAAACTTTTACCTTGTTACGATACTCTGATGAAGACACCGCCAAACAAAGATGTCGAAATATAAGTTAGCGTTTTATAAGTGCGTCTGGCTTCACATTTGTTAACATTTTTTTCGTAAGCTACTCAACTGATTCTCAATTTTTTGTTACGTTGCTCAGTACACCCGTGGGCGCAACGTGAAACTTTGAACGTTAAAAAATACAAAAATTGATATTTTCACGGAAAATTTTGAAAAAAAAAAGTGCATCCAGCATTTTTCAACATTTTTTTCGGCACCACATACATTGGCTCTTCAAAAAGTAATGACCAAGCTGTAGACGCACCTTTAAGCCTCAACTTCCCCCCCCCCCTTCCCTCTTTTAAAAAAGTCCAACCAAACATTGCTAGATGATTTCTGTCCAGAAAAAGGGTTCATAACGCTAAGCAATGTTTTATTTTGTTTGTTTGTTGCAAACTTGAAGGTCTCTCAAGTGCCCACTAGCATGGAAATTTTCAGAACAATAGTTGAAATAGAACTGCAGAAGTTCAGCCCTTAGTCTTTTACTGACAAAATTTTACACCTAGACCCTTGCTGTCAATGCTTGTCCGTCTTCCTTCTAGGTTTTGACTTTTAGACCCTTATTCTTAACATTTAACGTTCCATTTTTATTTATTAATGTTTTAAACTTGAATCTTACATCAAGTTGACACTGACAAATCCAGAACCAGAGAATACGCGTTTAGCAGTAACGCATATAGGAGCCAAACTTTCACGGTCAATGATCAAAAATAAAACAGGTCCCATAAACGTGGGTCCGAAAATGCACCCGTTTTTAGGTGTACCCCGGAAGTTGTGAGTAAAAAGATGAAATCTTTCATACTGTCCAATGTCCACCTAATCCTTCCAAATCAATAAAGGTTGGTATATCATTCTTGCAATGACAGTGCTTCAAGTTAATGTCATGTGGCCTCTAAACGTTGCAGATGGGCCCGTTGGTAGGGCAAGGGGCCGGAACTTCTTTGGTGTTAACTGAAACAAACATCACATCGCCAATTACTACAAATAACAAAAAGGTCTGGCCAAGCCTTAATTACGGATCCTAGTAAACATTAAAAGACAAAAGGCTTCCTTTTCAAGTTAAATAACTCCAGTAACCCTTTCTGTCTAGCTTTCCTGCAAAGCAGGTGTTGTGGCCAGAAATGACAACGAAATCTGTACTTAATGGTTACTTACACCTAATAGCAACAGAATTACCGGCATTGCTGGGAAACTTTGATACATTCTAGTGAACAACAGTGGATGTTTTCCCGCATATCGTTCAGCTTCGTTTGTTGGACGCATTTCTCCTGATTTAGATCACATTTCAACCAGTCAAGTGGGTTTGGGATAATAGATTTCCTAACAGGTTTCAGAAGAACCAGAAGAAGAAAGATCAGTGTGGAAGGTATATTTACACCAAAAATTATGCAATTCTGTGCAAGACTATGTAGGAACCACGCTAAGTTAGAAAACTGTTCACTGCTGCTTCTAGTTGTCGTCCTGCTACCGTTTCAGGAAAAAACTATACCTCAAATTGAAGCTTGACTGAGCCAGAAATGTCCTGGCCCTTCTTCCTCAGAGGCCTGTTGAACAACAATTGGTCAGCCAATTCGGAGTAACGGGACCATGAACGATTAGTTTTATTGTTTTAAGTGTTCAAAAGGTTTTAGCAAGTTTTAGCCACTTCCGGTCATCTTCCTGACGAAGCCCTATGGCCTGTCTTCAACATTTTAATTAGGAAACAATGCTAATCAGCAAACGCTAGCCGCATGGCATGTACTTGAGAAAACGTGAAGAGGAAGCATTATCCTTGTTACGAATTAGAACCAATTATAGAAAAAGTCGGATTTGTTTTCTCTAGCGAATACAGCGATCGATGTGGTTAATAATTGTCTAAAGGCCTCTCCAGACAGAAGACAATTTCGTGCGAAGCTATGCGTAACTACGTGCCTACAAGGTCAACATTGCAGTAATCGTGTGGTTGGTGTTGCGTTAAGGACGTATTTTGAAGTCTTTTTTACACCATACTGCGTCGGCGTGCAGCCGCGAGCAGCCAGTCTAGTAACACCAGTGTAGGATTTCTTGGCCGCGGTTCCATGACGCGTACGCATCCCGTGAAACAACTGGCTACTTGCGTTTTCAGTTTTTGATCAGTTGTGATGGCATGGCGTGGCGTCACACACCTCTCATTTAAAGACGAGCCCATTATGATTCTTGCATCGGTTTCATTTTTAAAACTGGAAGTTTAATTAGAACAATAGTGAATTGAATCAACATTAAAAAAATATTCAGCACCGTTTGGCAGTTTTATGGAACGCCAGGTGGCCTGCTGTCCTACAAACCGTTCGGTCCCGGCGTTTTGAATAGTTCATTTATCTGACGGCGACGTTGCCACGACTGACATGTAGGAATAACTAGATAAGAAGTACCCCAAAAGTAGTACGAAGTCAAAAAGGCATTTCGCGTGATTTGTTATCCAGTTATTTCGTACGTATCAGTGGTGCCGGTGCTTACGTCAAACGCGTAGGACAATTTAAGCAAGAACGTTCTATACAATTGCCATGCATTGGTCGTTGGTGATGACGCCAGACGCTGACGAAGGATACATCAGCGGAATGGATGACATCAGTGGATGGATGACATCAGTGGGCTGAAAAAAAATAACGAACGCCGTACGTTTGCTGCGAATGAAAATCTTTGAATTTTTCTACTGGAGGATTTCGCCGACGGATTCAACCCACTTTCGAACTTATACCGAGAAATGTCCCAAATGTGCAAAATTTGACAGAAATCCGATAATTCGTTAAAACGTTGCAGCGCGAATATACAGACACCCCCCTAGACAGACAAACCGTTCTCATAAGATAATCGGTGATAACCGAGTATTTATATGAAGTCCTCATTCCAGAAAGTTTAAAGTAACGTTAATACCAGTTTAATCGACATTACAGCATGGCATAAACGGATAACAAACAAAAACGTCAAGTGTGCCGTAAAAAAAAGGTATATGACTGAAGTAGGACTTCACTTGCTGAAATCTACACGGATAAAAATTAACGATTTCTAATTTAAATAATGAAACTTACAATTCAGAAAATTGCATCTGCTGAAGCGGTGTTGTGCTTTACGAATTAGAATTATTCTTAAGCACAACAGATGCAATGGTCTGAATTGTAAGTTTCATTATTTAAATTAAAAATTGCCGATTTTTATCCACGTACACTTTAGCAAGAATTTTAATCGTACAACTATTGACTCACTTGACGGTTTTGTTCGTAATTAATGTTTGAGTTCTTAAGACCATACTACATATCCGAATGAGATTTATTATTTAAATGATTTCTACCCAGTAATTTCTATTACGTCCACTGTTCTGCCCAGTGTTGTACCTGGAATACCTTCGAATGTCTCCCGAATATCTAAGAAAATATATAATGTAGGAAATTTTGTTTCATGCAACAAAGCTCCCTTCTCAAATTTCAACAAAATCCGAACAAATCTGCGAACGTTGTCTTGTAGCGCAGACGCAAAATCCAATTTCCGTCGAGTATTCGACCTCGCGCGCTTCGCTTGCTTAGACCAAAATACTCATAGAGGTAATGTTTCATCCGCTTTTATGCTGATCGTGATCAGACCTTGGCCTAAAAAGCCAGCCCACGAGTTGCCTGTTATATTGTTCACCCGTCAAAAATGCACCTGATTAATTTTTATTTTCAACTTTTCCAAACTGTACCTTGAAACATTTTAATAAACCTTTCAAAGTTCAGGTGAAACCGCGAGACTTGAACCTTATTTGTTTTGTCTCCCATATTGCAACCAAATGTACTCTCACTCGCTTCTACATACTGCAACTTTTATGTTTTAAAATACACCGTATACACGTGATCCCATCGCAGCCATACATTATTGTGGGTAGAGGTTGATGACGTCCATCATAGTTGATAAAACTTACCACTGTAATTTCAAGGGTTCACTGCAGACTTGTTAAATTCAAACTTCTTTACTTCATCCTTAGACGTAACGCATTTTACACAAATAAACATTTAACAATCCGCACATGAATGAGAAATTGTCCAACAAGGCAGTTCGTTCAAAGAGTTCTGTGCTTGTTGGGAAAGACCTTTTTTGGCGCCAAACCATCTTCATTATAAGGGCTTGTTCCCGCCAAAATATGGAAACACTTTCGGTCAAAAAGGAACTCACGTGTCTCGCTCGTGGAAATTGTAGCCAAAGACCCGCATTCCAAACTTAGCAAATGTTTCTTTGAAGCGTTCGAATAGAACGACGGAATTAACCCTAATTACAGTCATTAGGTAATTACGGACAAGCCAGCAAGCAAGAGATGGCAACTTTACACCACTATATGCATTTTTGTGTTAACTGTGACAAGTTTGTAAAGCAGAAGCAATAACTCCGTAACAGCTACTGACTCGAATGTAGAACCAACCATTGAAATAACTGCAAGAGGCACTGGAGGTTAAGAACAACCGGCGTTTTTAGTCAAGCTAATGCTGTGAAAGCTGGTCTTGTAGGCCTAAAAACATCTAGCCGGTTAAATTTGGTTTCTATTTGTTTTTTGTATTCTCTTCCTCAATGCTTTTCTTCCCTGGAGGAGTTAAAACTGTTGTGTCCCAGCTGCGCAACCCGACTGTCCATGAGCGAGCGCAGTCCTTCTCGAACTGTCATGGTGGTGACTCAAGAGGGGAGGTAGGGTGGGTACAGGTAATGTATATTTTCGTTTAGGCAATAGAAACCAAATTTAACCAGTACCGGCTGGTAATTTAATGTTTCTAGTTGCCGGCTTGAAAATATCCATTACCTGTAAACTTTTCATTTACAAGAGGCCACGTTAGAAATGGTGGTGGGCACCACCTTATGAGTACCCTAGGGTTGCGAGCTGGATCCCCATGAAGGATTAATATCCGCAGAATACAGTGCGCTAATGCTTTCTGCAAGTGGGGAGGAGAGTTCTAATGAAAATAAAGCATGCAGAAGGCTGAAAGGTATCGGCGACAAGAAGCCGAAGGAGGTGGTGGAGTGTGTGGGTCATGGGCGGTTAGTAGAACCCAATGTTTCTGTCGATCACCAATACAAAAGGATGGGGGTGACGGTCGTAGCTTACGCAGCCGAGAAGATGTAGCATGAATGAAGAGAAAAACAGTGACGGCACAATCCAAGAGTGCAAGAAAAACATAAGAAGAAAAGGCTTGAGGTTGGCAGGCTAAGAGATGAGTAAGTTGGTCAGTTCATTCGTGTCGGCAAAACGACAGGTGTTGGTGACAATGCAATGAAGTCATGAGGAAAATTGAGGAGTGACGAGACCGAAGGTAGGAGAAAGATGACTTGGGTGTCTTAGATTTCTTCAGGTGTCGATATGATGTCGGGATTTGTCGCTGACCGTATAGAATGGGCAACAAATGTGAGGGACCAGCAGGATAAGTCAAACCATCAGGTACGTATCGGTGTCGTAGTGCTGTCACTGAAGGACAAGCAGGAGACGGTGTCCTGGGAGTGGAATGCAATGGCGTGTCGTTAGGACTTGTCATTCTGCAGACGAAGTCGGGGAGAGGGAGATGGTGGCGGTGATAAGAAGTGGGGAAAAAGCGAGAGCACGGACTGCACTGGTCACCGCTGGAGAATAAAAGATGGCTAATCAACTGGGTTACACTATTTTAGGAGGAACTGCACTCGCTGATGCGCAGTCGGGTTGCGCAGCTGGGTCACTCTCCACACAGTTTTAACTTCTCCAGGGAAGAAAAGCATTTAAGAAGAGAATGTAAAAATGTACACTTAATGGATATTTCGAGCCGGCAACTAGAAACGTAGTCTTATAATAATAATAATAATAATAATAATAATAATAATATAATAATATAAACTTCGTTGCTGGAGCAACAGGAGTCTTGTCCAGTTCCCTATGCTAAAGTAATAAATCAGAAGAAAAAGATTCCTTCTTGCTGAAAAAAGGCTGTTGGCTAGGGCGAAATGAGTGAAGTGGCTGGTCAAGATGAGTGTGGGAGTTTGGTTGGGTGCAGTGGTGGCTGACAGGAATGGTGTTTAGATGAAGCAACATCCATGATCGGGTTTGGCTGCAGAAGGTTGAAAAGTCGTCGCGGTGAGTGAAGTCATGGTAGTGGCGAATGTTGGTGACCGTCTTGTGCAGAAGGGTTCGGGAGAGGTGTCAGTGATGAGTCTCCGAAGGCGAAGTTAGCGAAGTGCGGTAGGTTAGAATGGTGTCGGTAAAGGACGGTGCTGCAAGTTGTGATCAAAGGGATGTCTGATGAATGGAGAATCAGCAAGCTGTGGGGATGGGAGGCGGAGGCCAAGTTCTGAAGGGCTTTAAAACAGCAATTAAGGGTGGTGATCTTGATGGAAGCAGACAACCGTAGGTGAGCAATGTCCTGACAGAGTGAGAATTCCGGTGGCGAAGTGCAGTGGTGTGAAGAGCAGCCGATGTCACGTGAAGAGTGGTCTCTTGTTAGGCTGCAGACGGCAGGTGGCCAAAAATTGGAAGTCTGTTAAATAGATGGAAGTTGCAAGCAGCGGAGAGAAGTGCGGCAGGTCAAAGGGTTTAACCCAGCAGGTGGCGAAACGGGAGACCAAGGCCTGTTGGGCAAGGCCGGGTGGTCTGGACCTGTCTAAAGACGGCAGATGGTAAAGAGGCGGCTGACTTGAGTAGTTGTGAATGAGGCGAAGGTCCTGGATAGTGGAAAATCCTTGTCTTGATGTCGGTTGGGAGTTGAAGACCGAAAAGCAGGTTGGTGTGTCAGAGGGTGAAATGGGTTGAGGAAGACACACGCGACAACAGATTGAGCAAACAGAGAATCAGTGTCTTTTGCAAGATGCAGAAGAAGAACCATTAGTTGACAAGTGACAGGGTTTACTTTATGGTTTGCCTTTATGGATGTGGACTTGATCTGGTGAAGGTCGGGCAAAGCAGGCGAAGACAAAGCGGGCGAGGGCGAAGGAAAGCAGGCCGAAGAAAAACGCACATGACGACAGATTAAGCCTAAATTGGGAACCAGTGCTGAGTGAATCTCTTAAAACTTGTTGAAGTGAGGTAAATAAGAAAACAACGAAGCAGCAGAATAAGAGTAATCTGGGATTTGTGATGATGGTGAAGTTAGTTGCGGCAGAGTGGGCATGTGCACAGCAGCAGACGGTTGATTAATTGGCAGGCAGCATGATGGGCGAGTGTTGTTGCTTTTCCAACGACGGAAGCCGAGGCATAGTTGCGATGGGCGAAGTATCCAACGGACGTTGTGACCGGCGAAGTGGCGGACGGGCTGCGGCAGAATAGAAATGGCAGATGTCCGAGATCGTTGCGGTGGGATAACGACGAAGCGGCAGGCGTCCAGGATGGCTGCAGGATTTTGTAATTGTTTTGGGTTCAAAGATCAATTGAAATAGCAGCAGAGGACGGCAACAGATTGACGATGGCGATAGGGTCGGCCGTAGAAATCCAACTGGGCAACGAGAACCCATCGAGGGAAGAATCTTCTGCTTTGGTCCGAGACCAGCAAGGAGCGAAGACGGACTTCGGCAGTGATGAACTACCTGTGAAAGCAGGGCAAAGTGGACGATGGTGAAGTGGACAAAAGAAAACGCACACAACAACTGATTAAGCCTCATCAGGAAAATGTGTCGTTTTGTATGATGCTGCAGAAAAAGTGATTCAGAATAGAAGATGGCATTCCAGCGGCAGCAAAGAGCCGGAAGGCAGTGAATGGTGTACAAGCACTTCTGGGCGAAGAGATCTTTCCAGTGATTCTTGAAACTTGCAATGATAAAGACGATCTTCGGATGTGGTAGTTTGAAATGGCGATTCCGTTTGCCGTGTCAAGAGCTTTGCCTGGGTGGTTGGATGCAAGGAAAGGGCGAAGCAGATGAGAGAAGAGTACTGACCGTGGCAGTGATGGTGCCAGAGCCGAAGTGTGCAAGGGCAAAGGCAAAGGCGAACGGCAACCACAATGTCTGGATCGGTGGAGAAGGGCTCATGGGATATGGCGAAGGTGTTCTGGGCCATCTCCAACATAGTACGAGTATAGATATTTTGATTGCTCTTGGCTGTTGTTCCATTCCAATTTGATGATCGTACTCTTATTTTGGCTGTGACGTTTGTCCTTTTCCGTGGTCCTTGATCATGGCATGGCAAAGACAATCTTCGATGAGGTTGTCTTGAACCAGCAAAGACGTGCGGCGAAGTGGGCGAAGAGGGTGAAGGCGAAGCGTGGCCGTAACCGGTGCACACTGGAGTTAAAAAGATAGCAACCACCCAAGGGCTGGCCTTTTTATACGAGGAGTGCGTCGCACATGCGCACTGGGTTGGATCTGGGTGGATCTAAAACACTGAGAAACCTCCAGGGAAGAAGCATCCTTCAGGAAAAGAATGCAAAAATTCACGGGTAATCTATGTTTCTGAACGTGAAAGTTATTTTTGTTTTGTATTCCACAAAGCTGTAAAGATATAGTGTACTTTATTAACATATACAGTTTATAATACAAGCTTACCTATTCGAACCAATATTTTGCTAACACAAATAAATTGCAGCAAAGTACGAGTAAGATATTTTGATTGTCCTTGGCTGTTGTTCCATTCCATTGTGATGATCGGACTGTTATTTTGGCTGTGACTTTTGGACAATAAGGGTTGTCCTTCCATAACAACAGTGCATCGATGAGATTTTGGTCATCCTCTTTACACAAACGACCCAAGTCAACTAACTTCCGTAAATCACTAGGAAGAAAACAAAATCGACAATTAATAAAACTAGGCATGGCGGCTCACTTTCATGACTATTGACCAAAGTACAGTGTGTGTGTCGATTCGGCGCAGGCCAATCGAACATACCCGCAAAATGGCGGCAGTGCTAAATCGCCGGTTGACATAAAACCAGCAGCAAATGAAAATGAGTCAGGCGGTCCGACGAGCCTGTGGTAAGCTCGTTGGGCTGCCTGCTCCATCTTCATTTGCTCCTGGTAAAACTGATTTGACACGTCTTCTAAATTATTTTACGTAAGTTACACTTCTGCTTGGCATACTGTATAATTGGAACTTTCAAAGTGTATTTTTCGCACAGTTGGTCTGTGTTTCATAATCGAGAGTTTTTTCGTAAACGAAACTGCTAGAAAATCCAATGCCGTAGCTTTTGTCACCAGATGGCGCTTCCCGTAGTGAGGTGTCCCTGTTCACAACCATGCGTTCCGTTTGGTAAAGCGCTTCAGCCAGCGAATAGCTTTGGATCAATGCTGACGTCATCAATAGACGTGCAGCGCTTTCCGAGCAAACGGGATGATGGTGCCAGAGATACTAAACGGTTACACACTGTGGTCGTTTTAAAAAATATAACTACATTTATGAATATATGGGCTCTTGGTAAAAATCCAAGTGTCCAGTTGCTTCCCAGCATTATGAAGACAACGCAGATTTAGTTTGCAGAGAAGCGATTCGGTGGCATACTAAACAAACGATTAGGAATTACGAACTATGTTCCTTGCGGGCTTGCGGAATTAAAAGATACTTCAGTAGGAAAACAAGAATTACCGATTTAAATTTTCTGAAAATTCGTTTTACAAATTATTGTTTCAGAGAGCATGCAAAACTAATTATTTGTACGTCGTCTGTAAGCCTCAGCAGCCTCGACGGTGAAATGTTAGCCATTATCTCACTTCAATTCGATAGTATGTGCTGTGCACGATCAAAAAATGGTAGGTCGACAGCTATAAGACTGTAAAATCTTATACACGAGTAAAAGATCAGACTTGATGCGGCGGATTTCTAACAACTCAAGACCAAACTAGGGGCATTTTTTGTGAAGCGCCGTTGAACCCATTCCACAACGTCAATATCATTGGCCAAGCACAGAGACCAGACAGGGTTTGCAAATTCCAAAATTGGACTCACGAAAACCTTGAATGCCCATATTTTTCTATCAACATACCCAGTTAAGTGCACTTCATGGACAAAACATAATTAGTTTTGCTTGACAAACCCTGAACAGTAATTATTTGAACTTAGAGTGCTCCAACGCTACGAAACTAAAGAACTACATGTCACTTCCTTAAACTGAGTTAATAGCCTTGTGGATTGAATGGTGACTAAAGAAACGTCGTGACATAATCGACTTAGCACGAAGTAGGCCTGCTTTTCCTATTCCTTCCTCCCAGGAAGGACATACCCTGTACTTCCAACTTACTCCGAAAACAAGTTTCCTACGTCCATATCCTCCTCTCCTAAAGCGCAACTTAAAAGCCGTGTGAGGTCACGTCGAATTATCAGCCAGTGATAATGGCTAAACTACACCAGAACAGGAAATGAAAACATGACTTACTTGCATTCTGCATCCGGAATAGTGCTGGGATCATTTGAAATGGAGCTAACCCGTTGATATTCGAGTCGTAGTTCCCTCGCCAAATTGTTACAATTCTTGACTGGTGCATTATAACGAGGATCAACCGTGTCCTCTTGGTGCTCCATTCCAGAAATGGTCAAGTTTTTTAACAGGTCTGAAATAGACAATAAAAACATTAAAATCAAAACAAAGTCCAAATAAAGTTTCTAATTACCAAGAACATCCTGCATTGATCTAATTTCACCATGATACTAAAAACTTGTACTGCGCAAACCTCCGGAGGATTTGAGAGTATCTGTTGGTGGTTCTTTATTGAATATCTCCATTTTGAGGTGTTGGTGTTGTACTGATATTATCCTCAGGAGCAGATGACCTTGACATGAAGTTTAAAGGAAGTGGTTTGCTCAGTGGACATGGGCATTGAAGTGTATCTTGACCTGGGACATTTCAGTGTCTTCAAGATCTTAAATCCAGACACGACTGAAGCCATGACCCATGACAGCCACTGCCTACTTAACAAGCAACATAAGCTGTGCAGCTTCATTCCTTCTGGCCGGATGCCAGACTTAACTTCGCCCTTTTTCTGTTTAATATTTTCAAATCGAATTCTGTAATTAAGCCTTGCAAATCTCGTAACAGATTAAATATTGTTATTCGTGTTTAAAGTTAAACAGCTTTACTACACTGTCAGAACAGGATTTTAGCAAACAACGCTAAGACGCATTAGCTTCCCATAATGACAGTGAACTGCGTTGGGTGTAGAGGCAGAACGATGCAGTGTTTACCTCGATTGGCCTTGGCTTGAAGCAATGAATCCTCACATCAATGTTGGTTCTTTCGAATTTATATTTTTTGCTTGTCTTCTTAGATAAAACGTATGCATCATAATTTTTTAAGGTAGGATATCAGTCCAAGTAATTACGATCATGGTTCAACAATTTTGCATAGGGTTACAATCCAGAGAATATCAGTTTAAGGATATCAGTGTAAGGATATATACGATCATATGTTCAACAACTGGTTGCATAGGGTTACGATCCAGAAAGATAAATAAAACATGGTCTAATACTAAACATGAGCACCCCAGAATCAAGCCCTACAGGTTACCTTTATGCCGCTTCTGGTAATATATTTCTATCGTTTCCTTGAGAAATGTTTCAAAGTTACAAAAGGAAGAGGGAAGGGCTTACAGGAGACGAAACCTTTTATAAACAACTCCAACTGAAGCCTCATATACAAAAAACTAATCAACTGCATTGAATTTGACATGATGCAGCTCAAATCAATTGACACTGCACTACCTTTTGCCTTTCTTCAACCACAGTGTTTTAGTAATGAAAACTATGCCCCTCCCTGTGAAATTCTCATCCCCCTGAATTAAATTCATATAACGTTCTCACATTATTCATATAATGACGCATCTAATTCACCCCACTGCGTGAAATCCACGTATGTCCAATGACGTTAACAACCCAACTGCATGAATTTCACAGTTTTTCTCCTGTATTTCATGCCCCTAGACGTGAAGTTGACATCTCTCCTCACTAAATTCACCCCCTCCGAAATAAATTCACACCGTAGCTGCATGAAATTCACACCCCTCCAAATGAAATTCACCCTCCTCCACATAAAATTCGTACACTGATTTGCAAGGGCCATTTTAAAAGTATCTCCCGGTTTTACCCGAGAGGTTCCTTAAGATATTTGTGGGAGTATATCCAGGGCCAGGCTGGGTTAGCTTCTCCCGGGAAAGACAAAACGTGGCACCTTTTTTTCCCAAAAAACTGAGGGCCTATCTTTATTTTTTGTTATACAACCCGCGGATTTGCTATGCATTGTGTGTGAATTGTGAGCTTTTGCTCGCTTATGTTTGCACTGCAGAAGGCTCCTCCCTACTGATTGGCCTCTGTGGTGGTGGTGGCCTTCCCGGGGATACCCAGATTCCCTGGCAGACCAGTCGGACACTGTGTGTATCATGTGAATTACAGTCAGTTAGCCGGGGAGCGTCTGTTCGAGTGCCCCGCCCATTTAATTTACAATGTACTTTTCTCTGCATCCTTATGGACAAAAAGCGGCCGACAGTGAAAAGACATCTATTTTTACAGCACTCTTACTAAATTTTAACAGACTAAATTAAAACTTACAGCAAACATTAGCATCGTTATTTACTGTAATAGTCCAAACAAATGGCAGTGTACAACTACCAGTCATTGACCGAAAAAGACTGAGTTGCAACCTCGCTCATGGTCTACTGGACGCCAAGAACAGTTCCAGAGCAGAGTCCCGGACGAACCATGCAGATTTTTTTCCAAATTTTCATGCAATGTTTCAGTCAAAGCCATGGTTTTTCGACTATCATCTTTTTTTTGCAAATATCATTGTCTTGGACTGAGGTGAGGCCCAGCTCTTATATTTACCCTTGTGACACGCTGGCTATTATCAATCACTTCTTATTTAAATGTATACTATACCCACCATGTACGTCATCACGCTGATATGTAGTCACAGTGTGGAGTCTTTGAATGACTAGCAGCACGCTATAAAGCCAAATAGAGGTCTGCATTTATCACCCGCACATTCAGCCCAAAACCTTGCAGTAGTACATTAACCAGTTGGTTGGTTGAACGGATTTCAGGGGACCGGACAGAAAGGCCATCGGCCCCAACCAATTCGTTACTATGAAAAATTGGACTGGCTATTTACTGGCTATTTCCCGTCCAGTTACAACCCAAATATTGCTGAAGCATAAAAACTAGATGTAAACCTTCACTAAAAAACTCTCTTAAAATACTTTGGCTTTTTATGTGTTCAGTTATCTTTTGCCGAATTGTTTTTTTAATGGGCACAAATAAGCTGTGTTGTTGTTACCCATAAATCCTTCTTTATCGTGTGGTTGCTGCTTTGATTAAGTTAGTTGTTTAGATTTGGGTAGGAAATTTGTATTTATTAAATAATTCAAATCCAACACCCAGAACGTGTCCAACAAGAATTTTTTTCCTTTTTCCTTTCTTTGCCTAACTATCAACCGTACAAATCTATCATTTGCAAATAGGGAAAGAAGAAGAAGAAGAGGAAATAAGAAAAAAGAGGAAATATAAAAAAGAAGAAAAAGAAAAAGACATAGAAAAAGTAAAAAGAAAAAGAAGTAGAAAAAGTAAAAAAAGAAGAAGAAAAAGAGGAAATATAAAAAGAAGAAAAAGAAAAAAGAAAACGAAGTAAAAAAAGTAAAAAAAAAAGAAAAGAAGAAAAAATATAAAATATCGTCAACAATTGAGATATAGGAGTGGAAATGAATGATATAACAAATTAAACTTCAAACCTAATTCCATTTATCTTTGGATTGAAAGACATCTTCCCAAATCAAGGAATGAAAATGATGAAGGTTTAAATTAAAGTTCAGAATCTGTGTGCACTCCTCATACTTGATATCATTTATGAAGGTTATTGAGTATTTATTCCAAATGAACACATTGTTATATATTATTGATTAAATTCTGACATGTACTTCCAAAAAAAAAAAGTGTTTAAATCTTTATTCATTTTCGTTACAAAAACATCAGTTCTAGTTGGCTCTTTCTGGATTTACACAGAACTAAATTGAAAACTCACATTTTATTATTTCAAAATTGTTTTATTGTAATTGTTTCCAGGTTGACTTTCCTGTGTGTCAGTTTTGCTACATACAGCATTACGGTACATATATTGTGTATACGATGAAAACTATTACACTTATCCTGTTTTTTCCTGTGTGGCATTATTTTACTGTATTCTACCCAACATATTTTGCACACACTATTTTTTCTTAAGATTTCAAAAATAGGGAGTTGGTATGACCCTTTAAATTTGATCCCCCCCTCCCAAAAAAAAACAACACATTCAGAAAAATCGTCTACCTGGAGATGCGAACATTTAAATGTCATCCCCTCTCATGATTTTGCGTAATCCACAAAAAATAGCTTCTAATAATTTGCATTTCCTGGAAACAAATATAAAAATTGGAGAAGAAATTTCAAAGTTACAGAAAAAACATAAAATTGTGCAAAGTAAATTAATTTGTTTTCTGCCAATAAAGGCCTTCAATGCCTTTATTTAGCCGTTTAGTTGCATCTTGAGGCTCTTCAAGTTCATTCCATGTCTTTAATTTCTATGTTGTCGTACATTTTGTACCTCCCTTCCCTTTATACTATTCAGCGGCTATGGGAAATATTCTGTCCAATTCTGGACAATCTTTTGGCCCCTACGAAGATCGGAGGTTTCCCGGATCGAATCCCCGGGTTGGCACCTCCCTTTACCAGATATTTCTTCTTCTCTTAAAAAGTCTGGTAATGTTCAAAAAATTGAGCAGGTTCAGCAACACGAGCATTATATTGCTTCGGCTGACTTAAAAGAAATTAAAAAAAAATCTAACATAAATTAAATTTTTTTTTAATTACTGTATTTCCCCCTTCAGTTCTTTGCCTATCTTTGGCCGAAATTTATTTGTTAATGGGCACAAATAACCTGAGCGTTGTTGTACTCTTCTTCCCACAAACTTTCTTCCTTCTTTTACTTTCCAGATTCTATTAAGTTAGTAGTTTTGATTTTGCTATAAAATTGGTATTTGTTAAGGAATTCAAATATAAATTGATTGAGTTGGTAGTTTTGATTTGGCTACAACAGTGGTATTTTTTTTAGGAAATTCAAATCCCAAACCCAGTAAGTGTCCCTCACGAATTCTTCCTACTTTTTCGGTGGCCTGCTAGCCTCTTCCTGTTTTTCCTTTCTTTTGCCCAACTGTGATTTTTTGCCCAAAATTCAAATTGATTATTGATAGTTAGGGAAACGAAGAATGAGAATGAGATGGAAATGAAGGATGAATCAGAGTAGAACCCAAATAATTTTCAGAAGAAATTTGAAAACACTAAAAAAAATTGGCTTGAATTCCTTAAAATAGAACAATGTTTTAGGAAAATAAAAAACCTAACCTAAAAACGCCTCACACTTCTATTTAATTCATAACACTGGCATTTCTCGCCAAATTTTCGGTTTTCTTTAATGGACGGAGGGGGAAGGGTCAGAAGTGTCCAATATGCATTAAAGTGGTTAATTATTTACACATTGGAATTATATTATTACAAGTGAAAAACAAAGGAGGAGAAAAAAAGATACAAATGAAGATAAAAAAAAAAGTGGCAACAAAAGACAAAACAGCTACCCGATTGTTAAATTTGACTTATGAAATCGTCGAGGGAGGCAGTGGCAGGAATAATTTGTTTAAAATAGAAATTATCCTTTAAATTTCATGCTGTGGATAACATACAAAATAAATAAACTGTAAACAAAAGTGAAACCAGAAAAAATACACAATTTTATTGTATGAAAAAAACTAGTAGAAACAATTTATTTACAAAATTAAATAAGCATCTATGCCATAAATTTGCACACTATACAGCAGCTATACACGAAAATGTTGGAAATAATTATTCAACCATAAAATAACTTTCCAACTGTTACCCAATACTTACATAAATAAAGAGAAACACACTTTCATTTTTTAGTAACAAATTGCTCTATCAAATGGCTAAATTTTTAATTCTCAGTCGGAAAAAAGCTAACAAATAGTAAGTAGTGTTTCTCAGTTTTCTCACTTAACTGACTGTTGGTTTCCCTGTATTTTTTGTTATTTATTATTATATTCATTCAGTGTGTGTTGTACTGGATATTAGTGGTAGCCGAATTATAAGATGGCTAGGGCCTTAATTTAATAACTAGCACATTCATTCCACATTTTCCCAAGAGTTTTCTTTTTTGACTTGATCTAACTTTTTATTGATGAGCTGTGCACAGCAGAGCAAATGAACTTCTTATCTTGTCTGTCTCTCTATCTGTCTGTATGCACGGTAACTTTTGAAAACATTATACAAATCCATTATAATTTCTACATTAATTCTCTGCCCTACTTGTGGAATTAAGTGGAAAAAATCAATCAAATAGGGGAAGGTTTTCCTGGGGGTTTTGACCAGAAAATGTGCGAAATTGAAGAAACACAAAAAATTCAGGGAAAAAATCAGAAATTATTGTGGCACAACAAAATTATCTGATGAATGAAGAAACATATAAAATCACGCACATCCATCTTCCATTAATACCACGGATACACAAATTCAATCAATACAGACTTTTCACCACTGTACATAATTTTTTTCTTTATCTATGTTTCCAAGTATTGACGTTTGTAGCAATAAGGATTCTTCTGAATAAAGTAAAGTAACAGGCAATTGAGTTTACTTGTCTAAACTTCTAATAAATACAACTAAAGAACTAAATACAAGTTCGAAATTTTGTTTTATAACCCCTAAATCACATAAAACCAAACTTTCAATGTGTTATATTCAGTGCTACATAAACAGATAATAAATTCTAATCAAATATAAAGAAACAAATTGCAATAAATAATCACTAAAAATAAACCAAGTTGTCAACTAAACTCTAAAAAACTACTTTTATGCAACCAAATTTCATAACAATGTTAAAAACCAAATGGAAATAAAACAAAATAGAATGAGTTTATGTCAAAAAAGTTATATCCGCTTTGACTTTGATTAGAAGGGGGAGGCTGTGGCTTTGTTTTCAGCAGTTGGGCTATAGTAGCGTACGATTTATCTTAGTTAGACTCGCATTTTATTTTATGAATTTTTGCAATTTAGGCTTGTATTGTTATTTGGAAACTAATGAAAACACAACGAATCTTGAAATTAAATGTTGTAGAAATAAACAAAGATTGCTGCAAAGTAGATATAGGTTAATAAAAATTAAGGCATAACAGCAAACTCATAAACAGAAAAAATTGCATGAATCATTTTCGTCTACAGGATAATTTAACAGAACCAAAACAGCTAATTTAAGGTAAAAGAAACGAAATTAGCTGCAAATTTTAGTAACAAACGAAAAAATACAATGCTAAGCATAACAAGTGAGTAGCAATAATGATGGAAAAATCACGTGTCTTAATAATGTTTGGTTAGCATAGTAGTAAATATTGAGGGACTAATTCAAACAGTGTTTTGATAGTGTCGGGTTAGCATAGTGATGGCATTAAAGGTCCAATTCAAACACCCGGGTTCCAGCCTATAACAGCACGTTACCTCTTCGTCATTAGTGCCGCTCAATTGTCATCCTTACCTCTTAACACTGTTGGCTGCTTAATGTTTCTTCTTTTACTGCTAATTTAAGCCCAAGCTCATAGTTTATTCCATTATACCACTAAAAATTAATTAAATGGTTATCAGGAGTGGTATAAAAAATTGACGGAAGCGGGCGGTATATTTTTTACATTTTATTCACAATTTTTGAGATGCAGGGAATGGCTTTTTTTTTTTTACCGAACAAAACAATCCAGTAGCTTATTTGTGGAGTACGATATCAATTGTTTGCTGTCAGAATCAGCCATGTTTAGAACTTAAATATTGCAGACTGAATAAAAATCTTTCTTTAGTTTCAAGGTTTTAGTTGTGACACACCTCTGAATGGCCCTTACATTCGTTTCGAGGAGATCATGTGAATGGAGCAATAGGTTGATATGGTCATCGGCTCCAGGAAGTGTTCGGTGAAAGAAATGATGCCTGATTGGAATGTGTTTTTTTTAAGACTATGACACAAAAAAACATTTCATGCACCAAGGAAAAAAAACCAGCGTGCACTCCTGAGAACCACTTAATTAACATTTAGCGGTAACATGTGACAAGTTTATTTTAATTAAATTATGTCAATTAAGACCCAATCATAATTTATCGATTTAGTCATGAATTAGCAAAGTCTTTTTACTTTCTTTCACTTACCCATGTTAATTGTTATTTTAATGATTATTTTATGTAATTGAACTAATACATGAAGGAATTACTTTGCAAGTTTCTTTATTCAACTGGTTTAGTGGCTAATGAAGATAAATTGTTTAGTTTTGCTTAATACTTAGATCTTTTGACAGCAACCTACTAATGAAATTAGCACAAAAGGATAAACAGAAAAATCATACTCAGCGATAGTAAGATTAGTCCTTTGTAGTTTTGAATACTCACTCTAGCAAAACTGAAACAATTTCAAGATTTCAAGATTTTTTGACTAAACTTGGCCAGATAGTAAATAAATAATGAAGGTATATTTATACCAAAAATTATGCAGTTCTGTGCAAGAGTAAAAGTCGGGAGCTACACGTAAATTGAAAACTGTTCACTTGTTGGTTGGGGTTGATCTTGCTCTTGTGCGACACCGTTTCAGAAAGAACTACAGTGGCCCCACTTAAAATCTGAAACATTATTTAAGTCAGAAATTTCCTCAAATCCTCAAAGAGACCACTATTTCAATTGGTCAAGCCATTCGGAGTTACGGGACCCTGAATGGTCAGTTTTTTTTACATTGTTTTAATTTTAAAAAAGGGTTTAAAGGGTTTAACGGTTTTAATTATTGTCTTGTGGAACAATGTCAATCGGCAAATGTTATGTACCTGCAAGCCATAGACTAAACAATAAAAAAATATTAACAATGCTGCTGAGCCAATAGTTATGCACCAACATTATCCTTATTACAAATTAGTTTATTAATTAGCAGCATCTGGAAGCAACCATTAAAGTAACATTAATTCCAGTTTTTAGTCGACATTACTGAATGCCATAAAAAAGGTACACGGATTACAAACAAAAACGTCAAGTGTGCCTTAAAAAATAGTTGTATGATTGAAGTTTCACTTTACTCTTTATAATGTAAACGGATAAAAAATTGATGATCTTTAATTTAAATAATAAAATTTACAATTCAGAAAATTGCAGCCGTTTAAGTACTGCTGTGTTTTAAGAATATTTTTCTTTCGTAATGCACAATTTCAATTCTATCTTTCAATATTTAGATTAAAAATCATCCAATTTTATCTGTGTACATTTTAACAAGCAAAGTGAAACTTCAATCGTATAACCCACTTTTGACGGCACACTTGACGTTTTAGTTTGTAATATTGCGTATCACTTATTGCACTCAGGGAAACTTATTTAAGTGGATAAACCTAGAAAGAATATCTAAAAAAAAACTCGCAATATAAGCTTCGTAAGGGATCTTAAGGTCACAATCGATGTGTGTCAGACGTGCAAGCAACGTAACCATGCTACATGGACTTGCACCCCATTATCCATGCCATGCAACTAGTCCTCGTTCTGTCATTGCTTTCTTTGTTTGAATGGAGGAAAAACGGCATGCATCACGATTTGTGCCTAATGCACGTGCCACGTTTTAACTATAATTCTTCAGGGCATGTTTATTTATGTGCCAATTCAAGCATTTGTATACAGTGCAAGTCTTTTACTAAACCATGATGACAAAACACTCCAGTAGAGGGGCACACACTGGCGTATTCTTCGTCATTATGTTGTCTGCATGATCGTAGCTTTGTTATAGCTTCTTTCTGATTGGTTGCAAGTAACGAATTGACCTCTTTAGTTAGCACTAATCTAGACCGAGCAGAACAGGGCAAATGACTTCGCATGGTGGCATACGCGAAAATGGAGTTTCCTATGACAGTTCCCACTATGCAGCTGACTGGTTTTGCGTAAGTGGAGTTGCTGTATGGCAACAAATCTGTGAAACGGTTAAGGTGAAACACCTTTTATTGCTCTTAAAAGATAGTGATTAATTCAGATCAGTTTTATTAGATAACAGATTTAGAAAAAAACAACAGAAATACATGTTAGACCATCATTTGGACCTAGGCCATGACTGACTAATCCAGGAATCAAAGAACATGGTATTCATAAAACTCATGCAATCTAAATAACACTTAATTTTTAATTTTTTTTAAATACATAGATTTAAATTGCTGTCATCGTTTGATTTATTCTTCGCATATGTTTTTTTTTTAATAAATTACCATTGGTTATATCTGAAGGTGAACAATTTACAATTTCATAAAATTTTGTCCAGTTGTTTTTAAAAATCTGTATTAAAATAACAAAAACATATAAGGCATAAACCTAGGACTGCAATACAGGTAACTTTAGTCTTCAACAAGTGCCCTTTAATCTCAATTTTCAACTTCTATAGCCTAAAGGTTTTTGCTTAGCGAAATACGTCTTAAAGAGTATTCTACCATTGTGTAACTGCGTGTAGCGTCAATGAAGAAAATCTGTCCATTTTAAAATATACATTCAGGTCCAATGAGTACTGAGATAAATAATTACGTAAATATGGGGAACTCATTCAAATGAGAAATCAACACATGAATGGAGTAAGTGGGTTTATTTAAATTTGGTATTGTGCCCCTGCAACCACTTCAGTATAATATGACTGATCCAGTAACGAAACCAAGCTTAGCATTCTTCAGATATTGCGGTCATTTTCCAAAACCGTAGCAGTCAGCAATTTTATCATTCAACCTCAGGCAGTGAGAAAACAAAGAGTTAGTGCTAACATTTAGCAATTACCGAACATTAGGTGCTTCCCTACTTGCGCTTCAGCAGAATGACATGTATTGGATTCGAACCATCAAACCAGATAAAATGTTTGTCCATTATTAGTCATGGGGTGGTTCGAATTCAGTTTATGTTGGTAAAGCAATTTATTAAAATAATTATTTACAGAAAAAGGGTTATTGTAAGTTGTCCTGTTTTGGGTTCTATTTGGTTGTCACCGTGGTTGAGTGGATTTAGAGCTCAGTCTAATGCCGGAAAGAGCTGATCTAGATGATGACTGGAATACCTGCCAGTCTGTGTCGGCCAGGATAGTGTGAGAGATTACCACACTCCATCAATAGCTAAGGGAACTAATCTGGATTGTTCTGGGCATTATCTAAGCCACCTGTGGCAATAGTAGGTTTCCCAGTTCACATCCCCATGTTTGCCCCTCCCCTTACTACACTTCCTTCTTGTTCTAAAATGTCTTGTAAAGTTCAAAATAGAGCTTGTTTATCCATACGAACGTTAGTTTGCTTCAGGTCACTTAAGCCTCCAAGAAATTTATTTAAAAAATCTTACATATACAGTTTGTCCGAGAAGTCCCGTACCAGTCAAATACTCCTTAAGACTTGGATATGGGTTGCTGATAAGCATACTCTTGTAGGAAGTCACCAATGGCGAATCCGATGATGGCATTCAAAATGACCTTGGAGGTCATATTCAAGGTCATCCAATTTATATCTTCTAACCTACGCAAGATAGGGGCATAAAGTAAATTAGAAAGTTGTGGAGGATCATGCTACTTGTACAACGCAGGAAGCAGAACAAAAATCGCAAGTAAAACAAGGAAGTTATTGGAGAAAGAAGTTGGGTAGTGCAGAGAAGCTATCCACGGGGCAGCATGAAATACAGCCATAGCTGAACAATCAAATAAAAAGATAACAAATGTAGCATTCTTGCTTGGTTTTGGTATTACTGTAAAATAAACGCCAGAGAAGGATTTATGGCAAAAGGGCCGGGTGGGCAAGCCCTGAAAGGCCCCGTTTTGTCACGAAAATTCAAAGGCTTTTTTTTTTTTGCTGTTTACCTCCCGCTCTTGTTCTGCATATTCATCCTTTTTACCCCAGAGCTCCCAGCTATAGCGCCAGGGGCGATCATTTAAACAATTTTGATGTTTTCTTTTACTGATAAGGTCCTTTTAGGTAAAAGGCATCCCTCCCCCTCCCAGCGCCCGTTAAATCCTCTCCTGATAAATGCATACGACCGATGCGCCAATTAGGCCGATGTCAAGACACATTAACCTAGCACACTCTGCGTGGTAAAACACGGTGCACAGTGTCTGTGTAAGTGAGGGGATCCAGGTAGTACGAAACAGATATGTCAACATAATCCATTCCCCCCCCCCCTCCCCGTCATACTAACTTAACACCAAGACTTCAAAACTACAAGTCCCAAATTCAATTAATATAAACCATGGTTTAAATTCTGGTAAATGCACATAGGTACATATGCACGGAAACTCGTGCATTTACTTTCTGTATGGAACGGATACTTATGCATGGAAAAGCCGACTAGTGGTTAAGAAAAAAAAAAGGATTTGAAAAAAACAACGTTTCAGGGCTTGCCCACTCGGTCCTTTGGCCTTAAATCTGCCACTGGCGTTTATTTTACTGTATTACCAAAACCAGGCAAGAATTCTATCCTTGTTACTGTTTAGGTTGATGGTTCAGTTATTTCTGTATTTCTGCCGCATGGATAACTTCTCTGCACCACCCAACTTCTTTCGCCAATATCTTCCTTGTTTTGCATGTGATTTTTGTTCTGCTTCCTGTGTTGTACAGGTAGCACGATCCCCCACAACTTTCTAATTTACTTTATGCCCCTATCTTGCGTAAGTTAGGAGATACAAATTGGATGACCTTGATACGACCTCCAAGGTCATTATGCTGTAGATCGTATGCTATACGAGTATGGCATCATCGGATTCGCCATAGGTGACGTCCTATACGAGTATGCTATTATCAGCAACCCATATCCAGGTCTTAAAGATTTATTTGACTGGTACGGGACTTCTGGGACATACTGTATGTTTACATATGGTTTACATTTGCAGCAAATTGTATTTATAAAAAAATATTTTGAACAAATTATTATCAATTTATTACCAATTATATCACTTTAAATGCAAAACTTTTGGCGTGTTTGAACGTTTATTTAATTCCAGTATTGTATTTTTCTACAAACTCATTCATGTTTCGTTTATAAATCTTTACAAAGTATGGAATAGGTTTTTAAATGGGCATTAACAAACAGAGCTATGGACATTCTATGGTTGATTTTTGGTGAACCTTACAGAAAATCTATGAAAAGAACTGCAAAATGTTTCTCTCCTTACTTTCCAATTCATTGGATCATCTTCTCTCATTCCAGCAAAATCGAATTGCACATCAAATCCTTGTTCAGGGGGAAATGCTTCGACAAAAGATGAAAATCCGTTTGGTTTAAACTTTGACATGTAAAGGCTAACAGTCTCAGAAGAGAAGACAATATCCACACGAAAAAGTGCCTTTTTACCCAAGATCGTTTTTAATCGCAAAAGAAGGGAAATAATCTCTTCCATTTTTGATAAATCTGAAGCTGACGGATCATTAATGTCTGGCTCTATTTCGGAATAAACACATAAATATTGAAGTTTGGAAAACTCATTGCCAAGATTTACAACAGGGGAAGGCACACTTCTCTCAGCCAATGATGATCTTTTATCCAGATACTTGGCAATGCCTTTGACTAGATCAGTGGTCAAAAGAATGTTATCTTCGATGTACTGAATTTCGATTCCTTTGAGAAGAGGTAAATATTCGACAATTTGCAAAGGTGAATTGTCTACAGAAGTAGAGTGGTATTCGAACGATGTCATAAATAAACATAATCGTTTTAAATGACGAAACTTGATGATATGAGAAAAGCTCTCGTTGCCTTCAAGTGCGTCCGTAATTTTAACACCCAGTTCGGTTAACGATTCTTCAAGTAGATGACATGGATGGAGTGAATTGCAAGTAAATGATTCTATTTGACAAAAATTCAATAGATAGGTAATACAAGATACGTTGGCATGTTCTAACTCCAAACACTTAATTTTGAAATTTGTATGCTGCATCTCTTGTTTGCATTCTACTGTGGCATTTTCAATGAATAACCAGTCATAAGACTTTTGTCCTCCGTTACACAACTGACCCAAATCAACAACCAATGCTTTACTTGCTTCATTACAGTGTAACACGAAAGTAGTCAAACGTGAAGATTTAGAGATGGAACTGAAAAGAACATCGAGTTGCTCTCGTTTTGGGATGAAATAAAGTGTAAGGCCAAGTGCAGCAAATCTTTCCTTTTGTATTAAATCAATCAACATATCCAGAAGATTGCTCATTTTATCTGAAAATACACACCTAATATTGTGCATCTTAGCATCTTTCAATTCCCCATTTGTTAATGCCTTAAAAATGGAAGGCAGAAATAGTGAAGTGGTGGAAGATTCAACGAAATGGAACGAAATGTAAAGAAACTGAATAAAAGAAAAATAGGAAAGAAGATCGTTCCATTTATTTCCAGCTGATTTGCCATAGAAAGTACAGACAAGAGATTGACATTTAATTCTTTCTGTTTGGTCTTTACTTAAAGGAGACATATTATCATAAACGATTATCTTTAGGATATCGACTTCTATATCACAATGAGAAAAAATAGGAAAGTCCAGATCCCAAACTATGTCTTTAAATATTCTCTGTTTTATTCCTTCCTGCATTAGCTGAGGAGGAAGAATAGAGGATAAGATTTTACTTCTAAACCAATTTGTGCTCCAACTGATGGGCAGGAAGGGAAGAAGAGAAGACAGGAGTTTGTCCGTCATGTTTGTTTCACTTAATGCAGGTATGAGGGATGCAAAATAAGAAGTATAGTCTGCTGCATATGGGGTGAGGATATTAAAAATATTTCCTGCTTCATCTCCCATTAAACCAATGAAAATCAAGAAAACGAGGGACGAATCTGCTGAGGAAAATGATGGTCGAGTTTTGCACACGTTTTTTTTCCATTCATCACTTGGGCCCATTCTATACTGAAGCCATAAATAGTACGCTACTATGAATTCCAATATTGATTTATGAACAGGTTCATAGAATTCCTCCTCCAAAATTCCTCCCATTTTCACAGTCTTAGTAAGAATGCCCAAATCTAAAATTCTTTTATCTCCAGTTGGCCCTAAAACATCTTCCTTAGAAAAAGAGAGTCTATTTTTATAGACAGCAAAAAGAAGACTAAATTCACCCAACTGACTCATCAGATCAATGTAAAATGGTCTGTGATCAAAGTCAAATGAAAAGAGATCAGCCTTGGATGCTGAAGGATCATCGATCTTAGTTAAATATCTACGAATAATAAAATTCATTACACGTTTATATAACTGAGTTCTGGTTCTTAAATGTTGAAAATTAATATTCCTTTCACCAATTAACAACAAAATCACCATTAAGAGAAACAATGGGCATTGAAGAAAATCTGTCGTCAAAATCTTCATTTTAGACAATCGTGTTAATTCCTTATTAATGCTTAGTTTCTCATCTTCATCCAAATCACTTAAACATTTTTCAATAAACTCTTCCTGTCTTTGGACGGTAATACCAATGATTTTTGTACATTTATCCCATGGTAACTGAATATCAAGGTAACAGTCTGGTCCCATATGCTTAAATTCGTCAACATTACTCTTCATAGTAGACGTAAATTTACCGGGTCTTGAGGTGACCAGTAAGGAGATGTGAGGGAGTATTTCACCCTTAATTAGAGATAAAATATAATCATCATGCTGGCTGGGTAACTCGTCCCAACCATCAAGAAATAAAAGTGTCCGGATGGATATATTATTAATCATTTTCAAAATATTACTGTTGTTTCTTTCTTTGGTGAATGCAGAGCTTTCGAGAATTGCTTCCAAATTCCCTTCAAAGTTTCTTAAAAAAATATACAAAACTAAATCGAAACATCTTAGATATTTTTCTTGATTTCCATAATCATGGCACAATTTCAATGCAAGGGTAGTTTTTCCAAATCCTGCTCCTCCTTCCACTAAAATTCTTGATGGTTTGCTGTAACTAAACCAACGTCTCCAAAACGACTCTTCATGAGGAAAAAGTTGCTCCAACTGTATTTTTGACTTTGTTTTTCCTAATTTATCCTTACTTTCATGAATAATTTCTAACTCTACAAAGTGTTGTTCCAGGGTTAGTACCACATTTCCCATCCACGGTAAACCTTTTAACTTCAGCTTCTTGTATTGTCGTTGGAGATTTCTCTTGAGTTTTTTGCATCTTAACCAACCTACAAGAAAAAAACACAACGATGAGGAAAAACTAATTCAAATTTGTTCTTTGTCATTTTTGTCTAAGAAAACCAAGCAAGTGAGATGAACGATTTAGTCAGTATGTGGAAAAAATGCTTTTTAATTTCTTAAAATTTTAATTTAGGAGCGCACAAAAAATCACGAAATAAAAAAACATCCAATTTCGCGTTTTTTATTAGTTTATTTTTTGATCTACCCAATTACCGCTTTATTTCATACATCGGATTTTAAGGCTTTCAATGAAAATCTAATGGAAAATGTCTATTCAATTTCACTGTCGTTAAGTGATTTTGTATGAAGACAATAATTATTAAGCATCCTAGTTAGTAGAATGCCTAACTACGCATTTCTCCACTTATCTTTTCTCTTTAAATGGAAAAAAGTGGAAAGAAGTAAAAACACAATGGTTCATTTGGGGCGTCGGACGAAAGTCTAACTGGAAAATCGTCTATTGGGTTAATTATCTAATATCTGCCTAAATAAAAAATCTGAAAAATCATCTAAACGGAACATCGAATAATGGGAAATCATCTAACGAAATATCGTATAATGAATAATCGTTTAACTTGAGAATAATATACCTGTGGTTTCTGATGTTACATGTATAGTTGAAGCGAGTATATGGCAGCACGAGTGAGGCAGGTACATTAGACTATTTTCCATTATACAAATTTCGTGTTGGACGATTTTTCATTATACATTCTTACAAGTATGCGATTTTCCAGTAGATGATTATCCCTCATTTTGCTCATTTCTAACGAAACCAAAAAAAAAAAAAAAAATAAGAAATGGACCAGAAAACTAGATTGCTGTTTCCATTTCATAATTACTAAGGAAAAAAATGGATTTCATCAATTTGGACCAAAAATTACTGATATCTACCCCAAAACAAAACTTGTTAATACAGAATCTATATGAAAAACTGGGATGCATCATTTGTTTGTATTCGTGTTATCAGTAATTTTTTTTAAATATTTTTGTGTTGAATTTTTAATAGAATTTTTAATTTAGAATACAAATTTTGATACAACAAAAACTTGAGTTAACTACAAAAGGGATCAATATTTTGTATTGAAATAAAGAAACAACTTTAATTTTAATTATTACTAAAGTCAGAGTCCTTTAAGAAGCACACTCCTTCCCGATAACTGAAGGATACCATTGTTTGCATGGTGGAAGAAAAGACGACTGGTGGTTGCTTGAACGTTTTGAAATGAAAATGGAACCTTAAACTAAATAGACATTTGTGCTCGTAATGTTGTTGGCGTTGTTGTAGGTTAGATTAGAATTCGGTTAGGCCAGTTGCTTAGACACACATTTCACCGTGTAGGGTACGAGTTTCACTATTTAAGAAACCTGATTAAGTTCGAGCCAAGGCAAATGATCTAAGCTATAAATAATGCCAACAACATCAAAAACGTCGAAATCAAGAAAAAAAATTGTTGAATTTTTTTTTTTTTTTCGTCTTTTAATGTTCGAGCAACCGCCAGCTCCTAGGGGGCTCGTGGGGCAATTTTCCAATGCCTTCTTCGCTGAAGGAGTATTTTAAAACAAAGCAACGATGCTTCAGTGTGTAGATAAATAACGAAAACGTGTATGTTTCAACAATACCCATATTATTAACACACGTTGTTGGGTAACAATGCGATGCATGAGCCGCAGTTGAACTTATTGCTTCGCTGTCAATCCACTGTGATTGGTTGACCACATTGTGACCCTCCTTTTTAGTCTTCTGCACAGCCGTACCGGCTGAGAAGACTATTGCATCGACTTTGTCCGTCCGTCCGTCCGTCGCTTTTTTCAACTTCGCAACGGTACCAGCAAATTGACGACCACTGTTTACAACGTTCGATTCAGTGTCAAAAGTTAGTTAAATAACATGGCAAAATTAAAACATTGTTGCCTCCTTATAGCTAATAGACTTATTCGACGTAACTAAATTAAATAATAACATTTCATCGTCGAATTGAAATCCTAAAGATTTGTGTTAACGCAGCCGTAAAAACAAAAACATTTTAGCTTCGTTTAAGAGTCTTGTCGCATTGTTGCATGAATGAATAGGCTTACGATCGAACCAAATTCTTCATTAGGCTTATATCTGTACTTACGAAACTAAAACTGCCGTTAAAAAAATTAGGCCTAAAAAATGAAAATTAGATCTAAAATTACGTTACCATGGCAACGTCAATAGTTGCTACGAGTCGCTGCTGCAGCGTTTCTCCTGTCCCTTCCCTACTACCACTGATCTATATTAGGCTACGTTGCGCATTACGTTGTTAACACTGTAATTGTGTGCGCGGAGGCATACCTTGTTGCAAAAATGAATAGGCTTACTGTATACAATCCAAATCTCCGTTAGTTGCTACTTACGAAATTAAAGTTGTAAATTAGGCCTAAACGCTGACAATTATGCCTAAAACGTAAAATTAGCTTAAAAGCTAACACATTTGTAACGGGCAATTCTGATGGTTACTGTTTTTAGATTATACATATAATAGAGATAGCTGTTGTAGTGCATGATAGAGGTGTGCGCCTCAACATTGGAAGTGGAGGAACTGTACAGAAGACCAATGCGACTAGATAGTCGCTGTAGCCCCTTGCTTTATTTTAATTGCTATAAAGTTCTGCTTTTTTGTCGTGTATTCGTATGGACCATTGTTTCAAAATGTCCTTACAAAATAATATTTTTCCACCTAAATTGTCCATATCATCATCGTGGGACACATAACCCAATTTGGTTCGTATCCCTACAAACAAACAACAGCAACACAAAATATATATCAACTTGCTTTCGGCTGAAGTGTATGGGAATAGGTATTGGGGGGTTTTGCCCCCCCCCCCCCCCCCCAAGAAAGACTGAATAAAGGATAAAAAAAACCTCACCCAAGATCAACTTTTTTTGTAAGAACTGCTTTCTTTTTATCGTTTGCGTTTTAGTTTAAAAGTTGGAATGTATTCTTTCGTTTTGGTGGGCGAGGGGCATAAATAGCGGTGTGGGCACGAAATTGGCGTTAAAATTCGCAGTTTGTCTCCTCTACCCCTGAAAAAAATTCCCTGCCACGACCCTGAATTTGACACCATACTTTTCCAGTGGTTATTGTTGAAAAGTGTGGCTTCCTAATGACTTGTCCTTCCAGGAAAAGTACGCACCTAAGGAAACTGATTATATGTACAAAACAGAAAATACTTACCAAATAAATGGACAAATGGATCCGAAAGAGGCTGATGTTTAATTTTCTTGGTTCGTGGGGACATTGTTGAACTGAAAAATAGAAATTAAGGACGTGAGGTAGATTTAAACGTTTTAAGACAACCGTTAACCATTAGAATCAATTAACAAATAATAAATCCTTATGAATTATGATGTACAGATTCAACAAAATGTGTCGTCAATTTTTTAACACTAGTTTTTAAGAAATCATTACCTGCCTATTATCCACATTGTAAATTCAAACACCGTAACAAACTTTCAACAATAAACTTTTATATGAAAAGAGTGTTACATAACTTGTAATTCTGTTTAAAGGCTATATTTTAACGAATGCTTCAAGAATTGGTCAAGGTAGAATTCCTCATTCACATCAAACAGATGAAACATAAATGGGTGAAATTGGGCCAAACTCAAATTTTTCATATGTTGGGACCCACAATATGTTAACACTTTTTTTTAAACTTACATTTTATGCATGATATCATTTCTTTCAATGGCTTTCAGATGTTCCATTAACTTTTCCTTTGACGCATCCATTCCATTTTTCTTTCTCCAAATAATCAAAGCCTGCGAAGCCATTTCCTTCGAGCCATAGCTTGCGTGATCCAATTCTATCCTTTCAATGTCTGCTGGTGTAAGACCCATTTCACGTCCAAGATCCTTCCAATGTCGACCGAGTTCATTGCTCACCACCCTAAGAATGGCATTTCCAAGAGGATAATCTACGATAAAGGGAAATATAAAGAGGTTAGGAGACGCGTCTATTTATTTTCAAAAAAAAAATGCATAGAATTTCGTTTTATTGAAGGCTGCATGGCTTTCAAGGAGGTAGAAATCAGTCTACAAAGGAGACAGGCAAAACCAGGGAGTTGAACCAGAAAGACTGACTCAGTTCATGGTAAAGGCTGCTGAGATATTGTTAAGAATAGGTCCCACATTTGTTGAATGAGCTTGGTAGCCCCTTCTACTGTGTGGCAAGGTAGACTGATTGTTAACACGACTGCCTCATGGATGCAAGAGGTCTCTGGTTTGAGCCTGAGCAGCCACCACTGGGTTTTTTGAAAATAGAAGGGCCCTGTGATCCATCGTGCTCATTTCAATTGTGGCATGTGTGAGGTCCTGGAAACTTCTGAGTGAAATTACCTAGCAAAATTGTCCTTCTCTCCTTATGGCACCGTAGCTATGGCTGGAACCACAACAAACTTCAAAGTCTCTTATATTAAAATCTGAACAAGGATCTAACACTGACTTTGTCAGATCAGTTTCCTCAATAGTTACGCTGAATGCTCAACTCTGCCTTCATGATCAAACACAATTTACATTAGAAACTTGCAAGTAATAAAAACCACTTTAGTCCTAATAGCAGTAGGCTAGTCAGGGACGATGTCATAGAAGTATCTTTAGTTTAGCATTAGTTAAAATATAATAGATCCCATCTGGAGTGACGATATGAAATACACTATGAAATGGTCCCTGATGCAGTGTTAAGAGACCCATTAATCTACAGTCTAATGTACCGTTAATAACACGCCAGACTTTTGGTTGAACGGTTTGTATATTATTTTTTTAAACACAAATTTAACATAAATTGTAGGTAATGATTGACTTCTCTTCAAAAAAGTAAACTAAAAGTTGAATAGACCAGAAGCGAGCTGAACACTATATTTCCCAACTGTGAACCACATAGTTGGCTTAATAGTCACACGGCGGCAAATGCATTAAGGTTGTTTGTAAAACAGCAATGGACACGTGCATTGTGCGATCCCATACACTTCACCGTAGTTTTAAGAACTGATAACTGTCTAGTCATTTTTATACCAGGTTTGAAAAAACAGTTCAGCTCGGCTGCTAAAATACATATGAACATGTGTTCTATTCCGTCGTGTCTAGCAGCCGAGTTTGAGGTAGCCTCAAAATTAACAATTTATGATCCGTTCCACTTGTTTTAACTGGAAGGTGTGAAAGAAACAAGTTCAGTTTCATTTCAGTCACTAAAAACTACAAACTTTTGGACAGCCGACAATGCAATTTTTTGCACACGTTATTCATTTATCACAACGTTCACATGGACACTAGAAAATGAATTTTAGCAATGCACTTTGAAAAAGCATCTCAAATCTGGTGTGATGCATGTTTACAAAATGTGATAAAATGGTTTGGTTCATAGATGTGGTTCATGCAGAACCCCTTCTTTCTCTTCTCCTACAGGGTGTAGTGGACGTGTAGCATCCTCCTCTAAACCACCATGTAAGAAAATGGTTCATTTACAAATTCTGGAACCAAACGTTTGCAAGTCTTAGTGGTTTTAATAGTCACATCAATACTCTTACAATGGTTTCCACGCGTAAAGACGAATCCCTTTTATCGCTTTCATCCCATGGCGCCAGATCAGATAAAGCGTTACAAACGGGGGTTTACAATAACAACATTGTAATAACATTTCCCCCGATTTGGAGATCTATGGACTGACAATCTTCATCTTAAGTTATAATCACTACTGTGCCATCATTTGCTGCCAGACTTCATAATAATCCAGCAGCATAACAATTAAGATTTAACTTAAGCTGAAGGGCAGTGTAATCTGTTAGGAAATTACATCGCACATAATTCAGATTTACAAATGTAATGATGTCACAACACACATGTAAAATTTCAAATCATTGGAACAATGCACGAGGCAAGCCGCCACAGGAATTGCTTCCAGTCAATTTGTTGAGTAGTCCAGCGTTGGCCCTCGCACCAGCACCATGTCCTGCTTTTCAATGATCATCTCTTGGCTTAATTCAATTATAACCTTTAACTTAATTCCAAGACCCTCAACTTGGAATTGTGGGTCTTGCTAGGTAAGTGAATTGGCTTCTTTGTCACCTAATTCACTTAACCCTTTGGGATCGAGTCTGCCAGCCTCATGAGCAAGTCAGGCAGGGATTAAACTTCCATTTTTCAATAACTGAACCATCAGTCTGGTTATGACTCAATTCAACATCCTTAAGCCAAATGTTCAATTTTAGATCAATAAGCCTAAATTAGTCTTTGTCAGTCCTAGTCCCCCTTTCACTTCAATCATACTAGCTATGGTCAACCCTCTTCAATCAAATTTCGTAGCCATCGCTACAACAAAACCAACAGAGTCACGATGCGTAGCCCTCCAAATCACTTTCAAAGGGTCATGTGAAGGTAGCGATTGTTTGCTCAGTAGCAGTGGCTTTCAGTGTGATTCAACAATTGTACCCCAAAATGGCACATTTCAGTTCATTACATGCAGTCCGTAATTTTACACCTTTTCAACAACTTTACATAAAGAAGTCACTTTTATTTATCTCTTACTATTTGTACTCCCTCCCCATGCATATTTTCTCCTAAAAAATGAAGACATGTCATGTGAATACACATAGGTTAAACAAATGGTGGGTAATGACACTTACCGTGTTGATCGTCTTCTGAATTCTCCTTGTCTGATCGGTACCACAACCAGATTAAATTCATGATCAGAAGAACGAAAGAAAATAAGATGGCGACTATTATGTCTTCCATTTTCAGAAACTGAAAATACACTCAAAAGTAATATTGACATGGTTGACTCAAAATTTACACCGATTTAGGTCTATTTATTTACGTGCGTAAATACCAACATGCATAACCACCAAATGAGCCATGTACTTGGTTTTTGATGAAAGCAGTTTTAAGGGAGGGTTGGGATGGGACCTCCAAATCAATGCCCGAAGGCTAGTTGGAACTCGATTATTGTAACAGTGTTGCTCAATTGTCACTGTTTGGTAGGAATATTTTCCATAGTCTGGATGGCTTTATGCATGGTATTGTTCTGGTCTGAGTAAATCATTGTGAAACCTCCCGGTTTTTTTTGGATGCCGTTTCGGTCGATAAAAAATATGAAAACAATCATTAAACCATTGGTTTTATTCAAGAGTTCCAAGCTTATTAGGAGCCGGTAATTGCTAGTTTTTAGACACTTCTTTTTAGAGCTCTGCATGCAGCTGTCAGAAAATAGTGCCTGTATTTATTTACATATCTCATTGAAAATAGTGTTATTTGCCCTTTTACCCAAGTGGCTTCCCTATTTCCCCCATCTGTTTGAAAGCCTGCAGGCACCAATGGTCATAAGGAAGATTGTTATCTTAGTCTATGTTAAAACCTCACCTCAAATGTGGTTGGCCAGGAAAAGACGTCAAAGAGGAGAACTTAGACGCCTCAATAACGAGAACTGTGTCTGTATCTAGAAAGGTGAAGAAGAAATTTTCAGGCAAACACGAGGTTGTAATGTGTGATCGGCTACTGATTGCTGTACTCATCTGGCTAACCCCCTTCCAGTAAAGTAACCAAGCTCTGATTACGAAACTAGTCTGAGCACTTCCACTATCTAGACACCATGGCCACATTATGCTGACATTACAGAATAGTAAGTAAGGATTCAATTTTGAAAAGGGGCCCAGTGCTCTCTACTAAACAGAAAGTATGTTACTTTACACCAATCCTGTTATGGAGATGGCGGGAAAGCTGTTTTGCAGAAACGATTAAACTTCCATTTTTCAATAACTGAACGACCAGTCTCGTTATGGTAGTCCTTGAGAACAACTGAAGGACTACAAATGTTTTTACGTCAATCAAAGTATGATCAACTGACTTGACTCATTAACCTTTAAACTATTAGCCAACATACTGATTTTAACACATTTCTTGGAGTTAAGTCATCTGAAACACATTCCTTGTGCGGGTGGGTAGGCTCGAATTTGAAAACCTTATATACAGAGACGTTTCTGAAGGAGAACTATGTCAGAAAGTTCTTCACAGGGAAGGTAGAAGACATCCCTTGTTCACACGTGCATTAAAGTTATCCATAAAACAAAAACATTTTGTTCTGGAATAATTCCACAGCAATATTAATGTACCAAACTTGTCAGTATTACAGGTTCTGTCATTTTTAGCTTCATAATGCTGGGGAATCATGTCAGCAAAACTGCTGTTGTGTTATGTGTAATTCTAATGTAGGTCTCCATGAAGGCACAGGGTGCCTCTCTCCATCAAGAACTTTTTAAATATTTCCTCACATTAATTTTATTGAAGAAAAGTCTATAAAAGGAAGGGGAAAACCAGGATATTAAATGTAGGAAACATCCAATCATATCAAAGGGACGAGATAATGTCTAAACTAAGTCATACTAGATCCCAAAGCAACTGAAGGAGCGTGTTAGTATGTCACAGAACTCTGACCAGTAAAGATTGGCAGGGACTTTTGAGTTCCTCTTACAGTAATTGATTAGTTAAGCTTTAGGTTGAACTCTGCCACCACCCAAGAACTCTGACTTTTAACTAAAAATTAGACCCTAAACTCATGCTAGCATCAGGACCTTTGTATATACATAGGTCATACGAGTGTGCCAACTGTGCTAGAATCTCATAAAAATAGACAGATGAAAAAAAGTTCTTATTTAAATATTTTAATTTAAATTGTTTTTACCACACCTGCATTTATATTGACTGACGATCATTTCATTGGCCGTGCCTCACTCGCATGTTTGGATTTGTTTCTTGGTTTCCTTATTTGCCTGTCTACTCCGATTTAAGAATTGTACTATCGAATTGAAACAATGATGTTTGGGTAAATTATGATCCAAGAAACATTTCTCATGATATTTTTTTTATTGATTTTTTTTTGTGATATTGACAAAATGTGTGGTGCAATGGCATGGTTCTGATAAATGCACTTGGGCTGTGAAAAGGTGAACAGTGTTACCAGTAAAAACCAATCGCCTTGGGTAAGTATTGTGCCAAGCCTATATCCAGACTGGAATTCCATCTCAGTGGTGAACTAAGGAATCCACCAATTCACCCAAATCTTGCTTACTCTATTGTATTTGAAACTTCCCAAGACATTAACATGCGTAAACATTTTCTAGTGGCTGATTTGATGAAAAATCAAATGTCTGTCAGATACTCACCACTAGTGACTGGATCTCTTTCCCAAGATGACGGCGGCGAAGTTCGTTGAGCCAAATTTTTGCAACGGATGAAAAATTCACACTGAAATTTGAAATTTCATGATTTTAACTGTACAAAACTGGTAAACCCATATATGAATTGTTTTAGTTGATTCTGCTGAAGGAAAAATTCATTCTTTGGCAATAAAACAAAAAGAGGCCTAGTATCTTAAATACACAGTTATTAAAAATTGTGTTACCCGAAAGAGGTCCCTTCTGAAACTTCCCAGTTCTGAACGGGGAGTAGAGCTTGTTTCAGTTTGTGGTTGTGCTACTTGCACTTTACGTTGACTGAAAACCAATTTTAGCAGAGAAATAAGAATTTGATATTTGAACATTCATTAAAAGAGAACCTCTATACAAGACGTCCAACCACAACTTGCCTCTTCATTACTCGAAGGGAGGGTTGCTACACCATCCATACTTTGTGGTTACCTCCTAAGTTGTACGCTTACATACACCAGGGAAAGCCTCCTGGGATCCCATTCCAACAGAGCTAATACTTAAGACATCAAATACGTATAAGACGTTATTCAACCTATCTCTGTAGTGACCAACTCTTAACAATGAGGAGAAAAGGACAGAAATGAATGCTTTGTTAAATGCAAGAATATTTTGCAAGGGATACAGAAAAGTGTAACGTTTCGGAGTTTTGCAGGTATACAGAAGGGTGAAAGTCCTGATGTTTTGGAAGGTAAACAGAAATGTTGAATGTTTTGGTGTTTTGAAAGGTATACAGAAGGCTGGAATAGTCTGATATTTTAGAACGTATACAGAAGGTGGAACGTTTGGGTGTTTTAAAAGGTGTGCAGAAGGGTGGAAAGTTCTGATGTTTGGCAGGTACAGTGCAGGGTGGAGAGTTACATTGTTTGGAAAGGTATACAGAAGGGTGGAAAGTTCTGATGTTTTGGAAGGTATACAGAAGTTGGAACGTTTGGGTATTTTGCAAGGTATGCAGGAGAGTGGATAGTTCTGATGTTTTGGCAGACATGCAGGAAGGCGCCTTTCAGTTTTTTACAAGGTGTAAATGCGGTGACAGTATTTTCAAGCCAAACATCAGCCAAAGCAACGTCTTTTTAAAACACAACAAACAGTAAAAGAAAAGGAAAGGCGCACTAGGCACGACACTTTCTTTACATTTTATTGTGTGTAGTATTTTAAAATAACGTAACAACAGCTATGAAAGCTAGATTCTTGAAAATATTGTTGTACATAACAACGAAACGTCACACCCTATATCACAATTCATACCACATTCTGGCATTTAATGAAATCGTGACAATTTAAATAGCACTTTCTTCTTTACTAACATAACTTATTTAATTATTACAAGAAATTGTTAGCATAGAGTTCAAGAAACAAAGTCCCATCATCCTTTATACAATTGTGGTCCATACGTTCACGTTTGGAACATGAGGCCAGAAAGCTTCCCCAATTGTATAGTATCATGTCAACCTAGTAAATGGGTGGCTCTAGGCCCTAGATTCAATTCCCCGTTCAGTCAGTCTAACATTTAAGATAAGACTTTGAACTCAACACATCCTTCCAATGAAAACCTTATTGCAGATTTTTTTTACCTAGCGCGCCGATGCTGTATGAATCTCATTCTAAGCGGCGACCTTGTTGGGGCGTTACGAATCTAGAAATCATTGATTTGCTTCCAATTCTTTCTGACCAACTGGAAAAATACGTGGTAAAAGAGAGATACTAGCAGCAGTCTATCGATATACCAATGACGGTTGGCCGAACTAAATTAAAAGCGACGTTTCAAACCAATTTTTATCAGATGGCATGAATTAACTTTTGATGGCAAAGCTATTTTTTGAGGTCATCGATTAACGTTCCTGAAAAATTACGTCCACAGGTCCTAGAGGAGCTACACATAGGGCACTGTGGCATAGTCAGAATAAAGGCGCTCGCTCGTTCTTGCGTCTGGTGACCCAGAATAGACAGTGCCCTCGAGAATGTGAGCCCTGTCAAGTTAATAGAAATGTAAGTGATCCAAAAATAAAACGTGCTTGTCAAAATGGATGTAATTGCCCTTCACCATGTTATAATCTACTGTTGGACGACAATACAAACAATGGTTACAACAATAATTTTGCACCTCATGGCCACGTGCTTCTAGCTGCGACCCCGTTTTAGAAAAAGGCACTTCCCATATGACGCTATACCTGTCTGCCGAAATTTAGATCTGGCAACTTTCCCTAATGAGCTGTAAAGGTGTCTTTATACCCGATGAGAATTAACATTGGAGCCTGCGTACTACATAGTTACTAATAAATAAATAACTTGTCGCATAAGTAACTTGGGTGGGAAGGCCCCATTGCGGTCCACTGACTCCCAGCCAAACTTAAAAATTTTAAAAGGAATCAATAAAATACAATATAACATTGAAGGTCAGGTCAATTGAGATCACAGAATTAAAAAAAATACTGAACAGTTAGAAAGTAACTGGAGTCAATCCACATGTGCTTAATAATAATAAATAAAACACCGTAAGAAGGCAATAAAGAAGTAAACTAAAAATAAAATAAAAACATATTAAAAACCATATACACATAGTTATGGCAATAAAGCAGTTAACTGAAGTTTAAACACGCATTAAAAACCTTTTTAAGGTAACATCTGGACAACCTACTTTTAAAAGTAGGTAAGTTAGGTGCCTTGACCACCTCATCAGGAAGGGAATTCCATGGTATGACAACTCTGTTTGTCCAAAAATACTTGCGAGTATCACAGTTAGCTTTGTTGACCATTAACTTATATAGGAATGGCCGCGGGTCCTGTCATACAGGTGTAATTCAAAGAAAGACATGTAATCAAAATCTACTAAATTGTGCAAAAAACAGAATGTCAAATGCAAATCTGCACGAAGTCGACTAAATCCAGCGAATCTTGAGCTAAAAACTCAAGTCGTTCCCCGTAAGTTTTGTTTTTTAGACCACTAAGTAATTTAGAAAGATGTCTCTGCACAGATTCAATGATGTCGATATTCCCTAAGAGGTTTAAACTAGTTATGCTCGTAACACAAATCAACGTTATTGAGGACACTTTTTCTCCATAAAGAACACGTTCCAAGGTTCTTTTCGTTACTGAACCCAAGACACCTGATTCAAACGATTTGCAAAAATGTCTACCGCATGGAGAATTTACACCAGTATGCTGAAATCAGGTATAAGCTTGTTTCCGTTAAAAGACAGTCTGCTAGTGAGGTCGCCTTTTTTCATCAACAATCATTTTTTAACAATCAGATGTCTACAATCGGATGATCTAATATTACTTCGTGGCGACATACTGGCGTGTGTCTAAATTAGGAAAATATCGACGTTATTCTCGTCTTTTTTTCGACAATAAAACGTTAAGCTGTGTCACTAACAGTGACTTTTATGTTGTCAGGCGACCAAAGTCTCACGATCAAACAAGTTTCATCCTTTTCTGTCGCATTGTTATTTATCCTCAGATGGCTGAAAACAACCGAACTACCTTAGCTGTAAAGACACAACGTGTCTAGTGCAGGTCACCATGCTCATATATATATTTTATCTGGATGGGTGTTATCATTTATCATCTTGGTGGACGATAAAAATAAGAAAAATATTGTCAGTGTACTCTACAGTATATTTTGAAGTGCAATTTTCAAATTGTAATGTGCTTACATTGTTTTACACGAGTTTTCTAGAGATTTACAGAGTCTACAGGGTTTTCCTGAGTTAGTATAGTTCTGCAGATATGTCGATTATTCTGACGTAATTAATTTAGTTTTGGATTTCATTGTCCGTTCCCAAAACAGATAATGCATCATTAGTTGTTAACAGTAATCATCGATCTGCCGTTCTTTACTGTAGCTAATAAGGAAAAATACGTTTTCCGAGCAATTTAAATCAGGACTGGGCACGAACATTCGTAGAGCAATACTCATATTTTGAAAGGTTTTGCTTTTCCGTGTGTCCAACCAGCTGAAGCTAATTAATTTTTTCGACAATATTATATGTCGTTTTGTTTATGCTAAGTATGATGCAAAATAAGTCATTCTTTTAGGGTTTTTTTGTAACAATGAAACTTTTTTGCAACTAATTTTCTTTCTTAGTTTGCCTGAATTGATAGATTTTTGACATCGTAAAGCAATTTTCAGCAAAGTTTCTCACGTTGTAGGAGTGATGGAAATAGGCCTATTCGAAGCGTTATTTAATCATCTTTCGTTTGGTTCTACTCCCATTCTGGACCGTTGTTTTGCTTTAATATTATGACTGTATTATTTTGCTTTAAGTTTATGACTGTATTATTTTGCTTTATGACTGTGATGCTACGTGCGTGCTGCGTGCGTGCGTGTTTGTACCTCTGCTCCTCCGGATCCATGGCACCTAAGAAGATGGTAGTAGCACAAAATCAAAGATAAATAAATTACGCTTCGAATAGGCCTATTTCTATCACACCATCTACGTGAAAAACTTTGCTGAAAATTACATTATGATGTCAAAGTTCATTAAATCAGGCAAACTAAGAATGAAAATTAGTTGCAAAAAGTTTCATTATTAAAACAAAAACCTGAAAGGAACTGTCGGAATCGACCACCGGGAAACCCGGGAAGTGCAAGAGGCTCTTGTTTCCCCCCAAACAATTTTTTTTTTTTTATTTGAAATGAATTCATAAAAATTGCAATTCTAAGTTGTAGGCAATTCTAAGTTGTAGGTGATGATTCGGTCGCCTACAACTTAGAATTGCAATTTTTATGAATTCATTTCAAATAAAAAAAAAATTTGTTTGGGGGGGAAACATGAGCTTCGTGAACTTCCCGGGTTTCCCGGTGGTCGAATGCGACAGTGCCTTTCAGGTTTTTGTTTTAATAATGAAACTTTTTGCAACTAATTTTCGTTCTTTTCAAATGCACGCAGATTTCTTTAAAAATATGCTAGCTTCCATAGGCCTCCATTGCCTACCCGCCCCGCCCCCCCCCCCCCCCCACCCACACTGCTGAAAGCCCTTGTTTCAAAATTGAAATAATTTTGTTTTTTAATTTGAAATGAATTCTTATGAAAAAGCATCTCTCAGTTGCAGAAAACGTTTCATATTCTGGCCAATTTCCTTAAAAATCTTTAGCTTCCGGGACGCTTCCCTCCTCCCCACCGGGGGCGGACTTTTATTCACAATAAAGTGTTTTTTTTTTTAATTGAAGTGGAGTCATGTGAAAATTGCGCCGCTGTGTTGCAGGAAAAGCTCACTTCAATTTCTTAGAGAAAAAAAAAACCCTAGCTTTCGGAGGAGGGGCCCGCCCCTTATACAGAAAACTTCCCAAAAAAACTTTACAAACTTAGATTCTACTGTATGTGAATTGAAGATATTCTAAGGAATGTGATGAACGAATTCTGACCAATAACTGCAATTACCTTGCCTCGTAATAATCAGTAAATCAAATTTGTCGTTCTCTGTGGATCGTATAAACGTATGAAGCACAGATCGACAGCTCTAGAGTAGACGAAGCAAACGATAGGGCTAGTTTGAGTAAAGTTGGCAATGCATACCTTATTTTACTCATGAATACATAATTTGCTCTTTACGATAATGAATAACTAGATTTTGCGACCTTCTAGAACTCAGTGTCATCCAAACACTAAAATTATATTTTTCTCGTTGCCACTTGTTAACATACTTCAGCAGATAGTCGAACTAATAGAAGTTTATTGGAAAATACAAAAAAGTATTTTTTTATCCTTTTTTATTCGCTAAAACTGGTATTAAAAAGTACGACTATTTTCGCAAAAGGTCATAGTGTGATTTTACGTTATCCATTTTACCAAAACATTTTTTTTTATTATTCATTTTTATTTTATTCTAAAACCATTGTTTAATTGTGCTTTCCAAGGCCCAAAAAAAAATCAAGGAACTAAAAAAAGGCTTTGGGTTCCAGGTTTCTGCTTCGGACTCCACTCGGGAAGCTCACAGTATACTTCCCCAGACACTTTATAACTGTTCAGTTCATACAATACCTCATTTGGTAAAGTTGACAGTGTTGTTTTCCTCCCTGTGAAAAATCCTAGTTAGGCCACTGGGTCTTGTATAACTGATCAGTTTGTTTTGAGACTTAGGTAATGAAAAGAATTGATCAGACAAGAAATGGATTACCATGCTAAGATTATTTCATCGTTAACTGCTTCTATATGAAAAACATATGGGAATGAGTTAAATACTTGACGATACATAACCCAAACTTGTTGTAATCCCTGAATAGTATCCCACTCCAACCCTCAAGCATGGTGGGTATCCCAGGCAATTGAAGGGTTGCAAACATTTTCATGAATCAAGTTCCATTGTCTTTGGTAATGCATATTTGTTTACTAAAGTTTCAATTTATTCCCATGGTGTATGATATATATTCGAATTAGCAGTGGAATGACCATGATAATATATAGAAAAATCATTTGTTTCTTTTTTAATCAAAAGCTCCCTTGCCTTCATCACATCCCATAAACCTTTCACGTCAGCAGTAGCCAAATGGCAGCAGCTACAAGATGGAGCAAACACTAAATCCCAACTCGCACTGCAAGCTTTGTGAGGGGTCCCCGGGGGCCCCGTGCAAAGCAAGCAGCGACAGCCTAGTGGTTAACGTTCTCGTCTCCAAACCAAAAGAATCGGTTGAATCCCGTGACTGATATGGGACTTAAAAAAAATTAACCAGAATTAATTTGGGTATGAAAAGGTCAAGTGCTTCATCACCCAGTGTACGTTTACGTACAATACGAACTAAAAGTTAAATTACTCTTTCAATTTTTTAAAAAGCAACTTAAATGCTTTAACATAAAATCTGCATTTGTCAATACTTACCTTTCCGAAAGGTGTGCCGCGTCTTGGCCGCCGTAAATGCAGCCAAACTACTGGAGGACGGGATGCACTAGGAACTGTAACGTAAAAAAATCACTTTAAAATCGAATAAGTTAAAATAATTTTGCTGTTGTTCTTATGAGTTCGGTGAACCAAATAAATTTTATTAATTTTTTTAATAAAAATATTTATTACTTTTTATTAACTAATTAGAGTCGCACCCGGATTCCCCGGGGGGGGGGGGGGGTTCGCCCGTGGGTGTTTCCCAGTTTTCGCTAGGTGTTGCCTGAACGTTCACTGCGAGAGGCAATTTTTCTTCTTGTAATAATCTTGTTTTCTCCCCATCCTCTCACTCCCTCTCTCACTACTCCTTTCCTCCCATCATCTCCCTCCCCTCGACTTCCCCATCCTTCCCTCCCTGTCCCATTTCCTCTTCCTACCTTCCTCCTATCCACCCGCTGCCATACGCCAGGTCGCTGGTGACATATAGTGGTCGTCTTTCCAAGCTGACTATTAGCAGCACTTTTTCGTTTACTATTGGCTTACAATATAGATCAGTGGCTTTGCTCAACTCAATCAATTGTCTACTTCATCTCTTTTGCTTCGGATATCACTTTTTGGCTCACAACAATATACAACAATGACCCTCGACCTAATCAATTCTTGACTCTTTAGCTTCGTCCGTACCTCTTTGCTCTGAAACTTCCTGTAATACTCCCCCTTTCCTCCCATCCTCTCACACCCCTCTCTCCACTCCCTTCTCTGTCATCCTCCCCATCCCCTTTGTATTCTTCTACCCGTCCCTCTTTTTCCGTGGAGGATGGGTAGATTTATAAGCATATGATTACGCCTTAACTGAACGGAAAAAGGTATTTTTGGGGGTTGTTTGGGGTGGAGACCGAATCAATTTTTGATAAATCTTGCCAAAGGGGGAGAGACAGGGGAGGAGGAGGGGTAGATTTATACTCCCCTCCTCCTCCCATGTCCCTCCCCCTTTCGCAAGATTTGTCAAAAATTGATTCGGTCTCCTTCCCGAACAACCCCCCAAAAATACCTTTTCCGTTCAGTTAAGGCATAATCATATGCTTAATGGCAATAGTCGCACTGGCCTCCCCCTCCCAATATCTTTAGCATTATAGCATTTGCATGTCTAGAGCATGGCTAACAGCTCGCTGCCCAACACACATGCTTTATCCTTCCACCGCACCCTCCCCTCTCTCCTCCACTAACGGTCTATCATTCTGGCTTGTAGAATCCTTACCATGTGGAAAAAACCCACCCCTTCGTACATGACGTTATTTAAGACTTGCCGCTGAGATGATTGCGCAGAGTAAATTGTTAATCGAGGCAAGAAGTGTGCCAATTTCATCTTTTTGCTGGCAAAGAATTAATACGTTCGCTTTTTTTTATTGTTTCATATTATATATATAGATACATAACGCTTGGTTAATGCACGGAGCAAACTCATCATGCACGGAGCAAACACGGGCTGACAGACAGGGGTATTGAGGGAACAGTGTGTAGGGTAACGGGCGCCGCAGAGGGAAACCGTGGAATATGGGGAATGAATAGGGAATGTGGGGGATATTGGGGGGGGGGGGGGGCAGCTAGACCGCCTGGGGTACAGTTATTTATTTTTTATATCTTTGACCCTTACACCAGCTGAAGCATGCTTGTGTCAACCAAGTTGTGAACATTCCTAGCCATTTTTACAGTAGAAAGAAAAGGAGAATCTGGGCAATGCCGAAAATTCGATCAGGCAAACTTCTGATCAATGTAGGGGTACGAGATATTGCGTAAAATAGACCAGAGTAGATCCCATAGATGCTGAAGGAGTCTGGCAGTCTCTCACACCATCCCGGATTCCCTTCTCGGTCCCAGACCAGATCAACTCTACAAGCCATCTCGGCTGAACTCTGCCAGTGCCCTCCAACCATGACCAACAATGAATTTTTGTCTACAGGACGAGTAGGTAATTGAAAATTGCGAATAATTTTTAAGTTTACTGACCAGGTGGCTAGTGCCACCCATTTCAAATTTGTGAAGGTTGGTGTTATACGTGTAGTACAAGTAACGATATTTAACACGAACTACTTTTCTTTTTTTACATTTAAACGTCACCTACCTCGAAGCTCGGTATCTTCTCCTCGCCTTGTGGCTTCAACCTGGGCAAAACCACCTTCGACCTGCCACTCACTATACGCCCCAGCCCTTATCATCTTGTTTACATTGCAGCGCCTGTTGTACACGTGAAACTGATAAAAGTTCTTGTTGTTTGGCGTCCGAAGAGGATTGGTATAAATATCAATCTTAAATATACAATCATAGGAAATTTTTCATGTAAGGCAATGTCAGCTTGAATGGATTAAGTGACAACGAATCAGGTTTGGCTGCGGTGCAATTGTTGATGTTGATAATGAGTTTCTATATGTAATTATTACAAGTTCAGCAGTATAGCCTAACGTATCGTGCTTTAGTAAACCTTAACCATAGGTTTCAGTTACCCAGAGTTAGTGCAGACGTAAATAAAAAGAATGGATTTATCAGTGATTCTTCAGAAATTGAACAGATAACACGAGTAAACATCAGATCTGGAGGTAGAGAGTGCTTCTGCTCATCCAGATGTATTATTAAACGTACTAAGGAGCTTTTACTAGAATATGTTAGTAAATCATTTTCAGCTTTTTGAGTTGTTAAGATTCAAACTCAAGATTGTAATTCTTAACAGTTGACACCTTATCGAACAGGAACGTACGTATGGTTGGACAACCAGGAAGAAATTAAAGGTGTGGGGGGAAGGGTGTTTGATTTTGAAACCAGGAATTTGAACTGCCCCATTTGTTGACAGCAGATCACTCCATATTTTAGAGGGGGAGAGGAAACCTCTAATTTCCTAAAAAAAAAAAAACCACCCCTGATGGAAGAGGTGCACATTTAATGCATGTCTTGCCTCCAATAAACAGAAAAAACACAAAATTACAAGCTGTTCCCGGCATAACATGAGCCGGTCTACTAGGAAGTCATGGGAGTATATGTTGTTGCATTGGCCATTGTTTTTGTTGGGGCCCACAGTTCGTTTTTCGCCAACAATCCATGTCTTAATATTTAGTTTGTTGCTGATTGTAACTCCGTAATCGACATTACCCTCCACACTGCCTACCACTCGGCCTTTTTCAATGCTACCGTGCCAAGAATGAACATGCTCGCTCTTTTATAGTATTGCTACCGTCTTAATTACTGCATTTGGATTGATTGTCGCAATGACTGCCTTTCTTCTATTTCCAGTCCGTCTGTCCGTATATACAGTACGTCCGTACCTTCGTTTGGTTGTCTGTCTGTATCCACCGATAACTGTTAAACCATTATCTAATTCATTTCACATTTTCCACCCGAATTCCATTCCTTGTTTCAAGTTTGTAAATCAAGTAAAGGGGTTTCGGAAATTTTGACTTTCAGATATCAAAATTAATTGCATATCACGAGTTCTTATCATTATTTGGAGCAATTATGCAGAAATACAGTGTTGGGCTATACATTTTACCCACATCTAAAGTCGTATCAGTTTGTATCTTATCGCCTGACCGTTTCTGTTGCAGCAATAGCTTATGTAAACTGAGAACCATTGTTGATGGTTCGAACAAGTTGGTGAGCTGATGCAACTTCATCGTGCATGGATGATTTATTACAAAAAACAAATAACCAGTGAAAATAAATATGACGCGTGCATTGTTATTGTTATTTCATTTCTTTCATTGATGTGCAGCGCGAAGCAGACAGGCGCTTCTTGTCTTAAGCGTTTGTCTAACTGCATTTGCTGTAAGGTTTGACTCAACCTGCCATGTTAAAGCCAAAATTTCGATGCTTAATTTCTCTTCTGTCTTTCAAATTTAGTACACAAGCTTTACTGGACTTGGTGAACATGTGTGCAAACTTTTATTCATTTCCGATTTGACACATCGGAAATCTGGATTTGAGCTGGAATCGTGATTTTCATTGGCTTCTGGTTGTTGTGCTTGGCCCGACACATTTCTACTATGCTCTCCAGAGATAAAACTATTTGTCGTATAAAGTTGGCTCTTAGCTCTTTTGCAGGCATTGGTCTATAGGGCAGTGACACGACGTAGTATTATTGTGTATAACTCTATGGTGGAGCCAGTTACTGGGTTAGCTGCAAGGTGCACTGGTGGGAAAGAGGAAGGTCGTCTTACTGAAGCCAATGCTATTAGACTGAATTTCTTAAGCCTATAACGCATGATTTTTGTTGTTGGAGAAAACAACGTTCTTTTAAACCTAAGAAATCCGCTCTCAAAGCACTGTCTTGACTAGAAATGCCGTTTTTCCGTTACATTTTAATCTAGTGCACCTTGTAGCTATGCCCACCAAATTGTATCTCGTAGCCAAAATGACGTCACATGACGCTGCTCCGTAGATGTGCCCTTTCTAAAAGGCCTTTTCTAATTGGTCAAGTGGTTTAGGGGTTAGGGAGAGAGAGAGAAGAGATTTTATTCGCACCACAGCCCAGAGCTACACGTCCACTCTAAAATAACATCTAATAAAACAGTTTACATGATCAACACAGCCAGATTGACTGTTTTACATTGTTTTAAACATTGATTTATGCAACAATGCCAATCACTAAACGCCAGCTGCAAGACGTACAATCATGGCGAAATTACAGTGACATGAATTCGCAAAAAAAATGCAGATTCTTTTCAAATTGAAGCATACATTGACTACTTAGGTTACTTAACTAATAATAAAACTTCATTTTAGTGTTAGGTATGTGTTTAACTTCATTTTAAAACACTAGAAAGAAGTGTTTGATGCTTTTTGGCAGTTTTCCGAAGTTTGACACTGGAGGTCGCATGAATCATTGCAAATGGCTAATTGCTAACAATGGTAAAAATTTGAATTTGTACAAACATGTACATTAGTAGCTTTAATAGTTTTTGGCTTCTAGAAAAGTAGTGGAACTTACTTAGTGATTGATGTTTTTGTTCCTGTTCAGGTTCATTCATATAAAAAACCAAAACTTGTAAAAGGAACCGCCAAGTTCCGAATGGTTCGGCCCTTCAAAGGAGTGATGTCAACACACCAAAACATTCGTCAAGTTAATCGCGCCGACTAATAGTTCGAAGGTTAAATGAAAATTAGAACATTGCTACTTTCGGTATGAGTCCAAAGTATGAGTCAGTGCGATTAAGTTGGCGAATGTTGTGGTGTGATGATATCACTGCTTTGAAGGGCCGAATCATTCGGGACTAGGCGGTCTCTTTTACCAGTTTTGGTTTTGATATGATATCACTCCTTTTTTTTTTAATTGTGTATTAGACTGAACTCAACTAGTCTGGAGATGTGTAATAAAGTGCCACGTCAACAGTTGCTTGAGTGGCAATTTTTCTAATATTTTAATTTCATATCACTCCTTTGAGAGGCCGAACCATTTTCAACTTAGTCGCCTCTTTATCAGTTTTTGGTTTTGGCATAATTTTTTTTTTTTTAGTTCATATCACTTCTTGGACCTATCATGGTGTAAGTTTTTATACGATTTTGGCATTATTTCGAGTGTCATCCGATAAACAGTTCTTTAAAACCACAGTAGGTATTTTTCTTGTTGCATGTGTTGACGTTATGAAGGGCAAAGACATACATTGACACGAAGTGCCGTATTAGTAATGGCGGAACCGATGAACCGAGCCCGAATGTTCATTTGTTCCTGGTGGTGCCAATATGCATCCCTTACATCAAAACTTATTCTACCGGCATGAATCATGCATCTCGAATACTTCTTTGAATGTTTTCAAGAACATATTTTAAGTCATGGCTCGTTTTCCACACAATTGGGAACCTGTCAGATATGAAACGCTATTTTTTAACTAGTCCAGATGAAATCATCTACACTTAACCTGAAAGGGCATACGAAAACCATGCTTTTTGAGGGGGGGGGGCGGAATATTTTGGAACTTGGGTGGGCGGGGGAGGCTGTTTTTTTTTTCAGGGTTTTGGGAGGAGGGGAATATCGAAAATTTGGACATCCCGTTTTCAATTCCTCCGGCCCCTCCAAACATAAATAACGATCGGTCTCTAAGCTACAGACGAACTGACTTTTTCTATAGGAGGGACCCTACTGCAGGCTGATGGGAAAAGCAATGCCTATTTTTTATGCAAGAAGGCTTGCAGTGAACGGAAGCTATATCGGCCTTTTTGATTCGCGGCTGCTGCACGTCGGGAGTTTATTTAGCCCTCACGTTGCCGTTTCTCCTGCGAACGGGGGCTAAAACCTCTCTAATAACATAGCATAGCATAGTGATCAGATTGGTCTACTGGCCGCCTAGCGAACGCCGGATTGAATGCCATGATCGAATAAGTATTGGGATTAAAGTGGAACCACCACACGTTATGTACTGTACTGTAAGTTATGTTATGATATTCTTAGTTAGTTCACACCCAATAGCCTCCTATAGAATGTTCATTCTGAATTCTTGGCTAACTATAATTGATCGATTTGGTTTATTAAACCGTATTTCAGCAATAATTCAAATTACCAAGGGTACTGCGGGTTCGTTTCAGGAAATAAATCTTGTGCTGGCTGGCAACATCGATTTCTTGATCCAGCCTTTAGTTATTTTCGTACGGAAACAGAATTCGTGTTGGAAAATGCTTGAAGGCCACTTTGTAGTTTTAATTATTGTTGCAATAAATTTAAATAAAGAGTTGGACCACGGTAATTTTAAATTGCAACAAGACTTAGGTTTATTCTAAATTAAGTATTGTTCTGTATCGGGAATACGATAAATTGTGGAATATGATACGGTAAATTAATTGGTGTTGGCTTAAATTGAAGGATAAATTACAATATTTGTTGTTGTCTACTTCAGAACTAACGACGAAATTACAACAAAGTGGTTCAATCGATTACATACACGATGCTAACATTTCCTACCATGAAAACCGTCATATTTGCTTCACACTCCAACAACACAGAATTTCTTCGCCAGCAACTAGCAATAACACTCGCTTCGCTCATTCCACTGGCGTTGATGCATATTTCACATCGTTTATAGTCATACAACTAGTCAGATAGATATAGGAACATTTGGGGCTGTCGTACCTCCTCCACAAACACGTTAGGGCCAACGTTCCTGATACACTATGACAGGTGTTCTACATCTGGTGTTTTGATCATTCCATTTTTTAGGAAAATTTACTTTGCGTCCTATAGCTATGGCTACCTTTACTGACTCTGCGTGTTGCCACAGTCGCCGTGAGGAGGTAGTGTTGGCCCGTTTGCGCATTGGTCACACCCGACTTACTCACTGTTTCCTTTTGCGGGGGGTTGACCCTCCTGAATGTTATTGGTGTCGACGGCCACTTACGGTCCGGCACTTCCTTGTTGATTGTCGCCATCTTGATGGTGTTCGTCGTCGTTTCCATCTTCCGCATGACACGGCGTGTCAATTGGGCGACAAGTCTATCTTCCTGTCCGGTGTTTTTCAATTTTTGCAGGAGTTACAGATGTATGACAAGATTTAGATCGGGGTTTTGAATAACATCTCTAATGTTTGGTGCAGTGGCAACCCGGACCACTGCACTGTGACTGAGGTTAGGTTAGGTTAGGTTAGGTTACTGATGGAATTTTCACTTGTTAAAATGTACACGGATAAAACTTGATGATTTTTAATTGAAATAATCATACGTACAATTGAGAAAATTGCATCTGTTTAAGTGCTGTTGTGCTTTACGAATCATATATTTAAAACGTAAAGCACAACAACACTTAAACAAATGCAATTTTCTCAATTGTACGTATGATTATTTCAATTAAAAATCATCAATTTTTATCCGTGTACATTTTAACAAGTGAAAATTCAATCATATAACCCCTTTTTTTACGGCACACTTGACGGTTTTGTTTGTAATTGTTATAAATAGACACATCCACAAATCAAGGTAACTCAGACCCATTGTTTGTTCCTGTTATTAAACGTGTTTAGTTGACGATTGTATAAAAAAACTAAGACATCTTAGCGTCTCGCCTCAAAAGAAAACTCGATTTTATACCCAAATTATTGAAGAACAAAATCAACTATTTTCACTTGTTTCTACAAATTCTTGACCTTATTTCACAATCCTAAAAGCGAAAAAAAAATAAAAAACCCTTTGATATTCTCTGCAGAGACCATTTTATGAAATTAAAACATATTTTTCACACGTCTTTAGCATTTCGTTTCTTTTCTTGCAAATAGAAGGCGCTGAATCAGTATCCATCTAACAGTTCGTTTCCAACTTATTTTCACAAAACAGTAAATCTCTGACGTCTCAGGAAAAAAAATATTTTTTAGTTGCCGACAAAAATATATATTATCTGTCTTTTAATAGCATTCCCTTCCTGTAGTGCAATTAGCCCCTAGAAAAGGTTTGGTGGCTTCCCTGCCAGTCTCGTAGGTCTCCATTTTTGTGCAAGTGCAAGTGCAGGCCTTCTATAAATAGTGTCAGTTCTGACCTGGCTTCATCTTTCTTCTTAGGTCCACCACACAACGTGGGCTCTCGTCTGTTCTCCCCTAGCATTGGATTCCTAGAGTGCCGAGGTGCTAAACTATCCGTGACTCGACTCTTATTTAAAACGGTTCGGCTTACCTTGGTCCTTGTCCCATTCTGGACCATTTTGACTATCCTGTTTGTCATGGATTCTCAGTCCTCACAGCCACGATGACTCCACTCCATCGGCCGCCCCTCCTCCAGGATCCTCACTTGGCTCACTTAAGGAACGCAAGATGTGTCAGGAAGCATTAAGATTATTAAGTGGCCAATATTTGTATTTCTTTGTGGTTAATAACCTGATACTTATCTGGTGCCAATAACTTAATTTAGAAGATGTAGTATTTTAAAGAAATGACAATGTTGACCATTTTGGAACACAACAACGCAGCAACTTCCACTTGGCTATCATGTCTAAAAATCAGGTGCATAAGAAGTTCTTTCGGAAAATAATGGTAGATTTACTTCCCCCGAGTGGTACCAAAAAGTCACGTTTTGGCTCATGGACCATGCGTAAAACTTCTGTGTCAACGTATCATTGCATGGACATTTGTTTTCTTGACATGTGACTGTTATTGATATAAAAATAAGCGCCCCCCCCCCCCGTAAACGTACTTTTTTTTTGGGGGGGGAGGGCTTTTCCAATTGTGCTCGACAAGCAACTTTTCATTCAGTTCAACAAGAGTATAGAACAAGATTTTGTTATGTAAACCATTATTATTCCATAAAAATAAACATATATCTCCAGATTCATTTTTGCCATCATCCAACCAAAGATGCTGGTATTAAAACCAAAAATTATAGAAGGGACGCCGCCACAATACACAGATTCGTGTTGCACGTCTTCTACCCAAGTAGTGATGTTCGATTTAGTTTACTCATTTACCCATTTACAAATAAATCAATGGAAAACGTATTGATTCTCCTTTTTATTTTCACATTTTCTACATGCGCAAATATTGTTTTATTTTGCCTTTCAGTATATAACCATTACAGTACATATAACCATTACCATCAGAATAGCGCTGATGAATCCATAAAATATCAGCAACAATTTACTAGCCATTTTTTCTACATTCCTCAATGCAATCCAGGTATGGAAAAGCGTTCAAACCTGCTTTACATATCTGTAAAAAAAAATTAACAAACCATATAAACAAGTGCAATCTACCACACACAAAAAAAAAAAACAAATCATGTGATGAAATCATATGTAAAATTATTCATATACTAACATGTTTGATGCACAGTAATATTACGATTCAGCACAAGGAATCAGGTTCATTTTTTGTATCGTATGTGTGAAGCACTTATTAATCCCATTAATTAATTATTATTGTTTCTGTAAAATTAGCCAGTGTTCAAGTGGAGCTTGCAAATAATAGGGTAAAAATCTGATTTGCACGTCATTAAATGCAGTTCAGACCCAGGAGAGTTACGAAAAAAGTCAAGGGTTTAAAATATATTTGTTGTGTTGAGATGCTGCTAATACTTCAAATTCCGACATTTTGGTGGTGATTATCAAGAGGAAATCTCACTAACACATTCAAAATTCTCACTTGTGGCTACGGAGGACAATCCACAAGAGACCTATTTATTGTTAGCTGTTACACTAGTACTCGAGTAATTATAAAATACTGCATCCGACAGTTAGGAAAAATCGAGCACAAGGTATTTTCTTCCAGTTACCCAACTTTGGGATAATCTTTCTACTGTTGCAGTTGAAGCCCCAACTGATAATGCTGTTAAAAATAAAATCGATGAACACATTGCATGCAATACAAATTTACATACTCATTAATTAGTGGAATTTACCATTATCCATCGAACATCTATAATAGCACATGATGTATTTGTCTAAGATTTAAATGTCATATTGTGTAACGTACATGTACCGTTAAAAATCGTATTTACTAGTTTATTTATTGTTATCGTATGTATAATTACGATTATATTTCACACTTGTTAATAACACAAAAATTTTTATTTTGAATTTTGTACGTCAATGTATCGCTATAGAAAATAATGTTAAGTGAGCTCATCCCATTAGCTGGACATGCAGACACAATTTTATTACTTCGTGATTTACTTCAGCATGAAGGCCTGGAATAAAAGGTGTCGGAATCCTAGACAACTTTTAGACTATTTATAAAATATAATTTCTATATGTCCTGGTAGAAAATGGGCTATGATCCGGCGACCACTTCGCCAAGTGTTGACAGATTTTTTTTTTAGGAGGCTTTGGTTTACATGAAAGAGGCATAAATTTCCAGAGTAAAGAAGAGTAACAAACACTAACTGCATTAATAGACTCTAGATTTGACGGGTAATGTCAGTGCTCGATCATAACCAGTGCATTAAATCAAAAAAATCTAGCACTGCCCATATTCCAACCAATATCAGCGTCTCCTTAGATCCATACACCAATCTTCTTTGCTGACGCGGTAATCTGCAATAATCTCTAGTCGTGCATGCTGCCATATACACCAGAATCATGCTCGAAATTAAATTCGCCATTTTGGGGGGAAGGAGTGTATCACATATATTTCAGCATTGAAGATTATAGGATGGGCAAGTTTAGTCGTGCATGTCTCACCCATCTTAATTTAATTATTCCTATACCTTTGGTCACTTTTACTTCTTGTCTCGTGGGAGCAACATTTTGCTAACTGTATTTTTCTAGCAGATATCAGCTATTTGCTACACTTTGAACTGGCTGTTTTGTATTAGTTCTGTTAAAAGTAGAACTCACTTGAATATTTTATTGCAAAAAAAACACACCCGATTTGATAAAATAGTTCTTGAAATGTAAATATTTGAAATTGGCACTTTAACGGCTGAACCATTTTTACTAAAACATGGTATTAGTTTTTTTGTAACTTACCTTTCTCATCGCGTCGCCATGCTATATACAACGCAAAAAAAACAAGACCCTGCAAAAGAAAAAGAACCAAGTAAAGTGATACACGCCAACTCTCATTTCCCTGCATATACAGAATTGAAAAAAAAGACAATACTATGGCGCACTGCCCATCAGAAGGCTGCTTTATTAAACAAAAGGAAATGTCTTTTTTTACTGTGATACTAATCATACCTCAATGCCTGGAAATCTTCAAATGCGCCAGTTCAGAATAAATTTCCCCAAGATGTTGCTATATAATTCCTCCCAATTCCTTACTCATATGAACAACAGTTAAGTATTGCCGAATTAGCATTTAAAATTCCTACATTTATCCTAAATTTATCCATACCGTATGCATCTCACAGTAGAAATATCAGGAAATGTTGATGAAGCCATAAATTGGATCCAGACAAGCCAACGACTAATGCTGACACTAAAAGCATCCTAAAATCACATGTTGCGACGACATGATCTCCACTTAGGTGATGCACAATACCATTAATGTTTACGGTGCTTTCATTTTGTTTTTCCTTAATAACGTTTAACAACAGACAGAGACGATAATTCATTTAACTCCCTGTGGATAAAATGTACAAAAAAATTGTTTTTAAACGTAAAATTGCGTAAAATGGTATTGGCAACGATATCAACCTTCTTTTTGCATTTTGCAGTGTAAATAGGGAAAGAATTCATGATAAAAGTTGTTAAAAGACGCCTTCAAGGTATTACCAGAATTGTAATGTATGGGAGCATACAGGTATGGCGTCATGATAAAATTTGCAATTTTTCAATTTCCCGTCCCCCTCCCCCATCGTCATCTATCGTTATCAATTGCCTAAGCCCTACTTTATTACGTCATTCTTAACTTACCTAACCTCCCCACCCCCGAAACATAAGACAAAATGCGGGGGAAAAATAGTGTAACCTACTTACTAAAACTGAAGTTTGTACAATTAAGGGATGCGGGGGGGGGGGGGGGGGGGTAGGGGTTAAAAAATTGGGGCCAAGTCATTTCTGTGAGTATTTTAAATTTCCACAGAATTACCTCCACATAACTTGACAACTTAAACTCTTACTAAAATCTATATTTAAATTGTAAATATATCATCAAAAGGAACTTAAAATTATGAAAAATTTGAAATTAGGAGTCTTATTTTTATCCTGCGAAAACTGATTGCTTTCGTCATCAACTGGTCAACCCCTCCTCCTCCTCCCCATAACCAATCGCCATCAAAGATGAACTCCCCCTCCTCCTTTCTTGATGACGTAGTACTTGAACGCTCCTAATTCTGAACCGATTTCAAGGCCTTTCTTACTGGCTTATTAGTCCCCCCAACTTTATCTCCGTCTTTAATTCGTCCCCCAAGTAAGAGTTTATAGTTTCCGCACGCAATTTATCTGTTAATTTTCCTTTTATTAAATCCATCTCAGAAGATTGTGGCACAATGCCAGGCAGGATATTCCAATTACTACGTTCAGTTTGTCTGATAACTCCAACACAAACTCGTGTCATCTTCTTCACTGCCGGAATGAATCTCTTTTTCACACAATTTCCCCTTTTACTGGGATTATCCCTTTTGACCTGGAGTGTGTCAGGTAAGATAGATTTCTCTCGTAATTGATAATACTTTTGTTTCAAATCAGTTTGTCGTCAACTTTACTTTCACTGAAGTAACTACGTACTGCTGAAGAGAAGCGGCTACCTATCTTGAAAGCTGACCGCGTAATCATAGGGCAAAGTTCTATTTTTTGGGTGTTTATGTAGCGCAAAGCTGATATTCAACTATTACTGGAAAATTGTCAGCATCAAGCTCCACAATCATGCATTGCCCCTTTCCATACCACTGTCAGGATTGCCTGGTTTAAATGTCATCTGCCATAAATGCACTAAACGCCAACTTCCCCTTCACTAAACGTAAATCCCCTTTTGATATAAATGGGTTGCTGTTACGTCAGTAATAAATATGACTGAAGGCTTGTTTCGCTGATTTAAAAAAATTATAGTTTCCACTTTTTTTAGGCCTATTGTCAATTACAACAACCCACTCCTTTATTAAAAATTATGACTGCAATTGTACATCGGTATTAATCATGAAGAGAAATGACACGACGGGTGTTTGTTTGTTAATTGGTAATTACGATTTAATTGCGAATAATTAGAAGTAATTTGGACTGTGTTTACGAATCTGGGCCATTTTTTGTTTTGTTTAGCGCGACCTAAGCATACGCTGATGATTTTAAAGGGACGCCACAAATAACAGCTGCTGATAATAATTAATAATTAAAACTGAGTATGGTACATAATTTGAGCACAATTATGAATTAGCCACTTGAGCTTGTCTATTATTTTTTTTTAGATTTCTTTACCTTGGTCCTTATGTTGCACCCCTACTTCGTCGCAGCGCTATGAAACTCTTTCCCCCATGAAACTCTTTCTTGCCAGGTGAAATTCGAGCCAAGGCAACCGATTTAACTTTACCTGTAATAACAACAATGAGACGGTGGAAACACAAAAACATGCGAATCGGAACACCATTGCTACGCCGAAGTATGGAAGCACTGTAAAACAATGATAAAAACACCGCAGGCGAAGTAATAGACAATTATTAATTAAACGAAAAATGGCTTCACTGTTTACAAAAAAAAAACTCATTAGAGCTCGTATCCCCCATGGAACTCACAGTTGTGAGTGTCAAGTACACAAATAAAAAAAAAAAACCGTTCACTCGATTGAAATTAACTATAATTTTAACTTCTAATACAGGGAATCAGTTTTTATCCGTAGTAATATAATAAAATGAAAGTAATTTGTGTTTGAACTGCACAAATTGTGAAGTTATAAAGATTAATGTATAAGGAACGTAATTTTGAAATTGTCGAAACAAGCTGGTCTGACCGATTTTCATTTAGGATTCAGTGATGTTGGACGGGGGTAGAAATTTGTTTGCTGCCATTTCTTTTGTGGCCTTGCTTTCCTGTGGTATATCACTACTTTCCAAGGCCATTATAATTATTTTGTAAACTTGGCAGTTTTTTCCCCCCAATATTGATCTTAGTAGCGGTTTTTTCCCCCAGTATTGGATGGATTAAACCTTTCTCCCGGTTAAATATTAAAATATAAAAAAATTTTAAATATAAAATTCAAATAAAAAAAAATTATAAATTCACAATTTCAATACTTTTAAATTCAGAAATATAAAATTTAAGAATTTTTAAATTTTTTAATTCAGAATTAAAAATGAAAGAAAAATGTAGAGAATTAGAATTTGAAAATTAAAAATTTTAGTAATCATCAGTTGCGTAAATCCTACATTTTTGACGGTTGAACAGCTAACTGTATGTAACAAACAACCTAAAAACTTTTGTGAATGAGAACACGAGGACTGCACTAATGTTATTAGTTCACACAAATCTTGTTTCAGCCTTAAAGCCTTAAATCCTGCTCGCTATGCTTTTAGCTTTCATCTAGTAAGTATAACTACATTATCTCATCATGGTTCGTGTAGTTGAATACTGCTGCCATTATTTAACACTAAATTTTATAATACATAATATATTGGGAAGACAAAAATAATTCACAAATACAACATCCAGTACACAATCATCTCTTGGACATAATTTACTGGGACACGCAACTTTAATGTACAATGTTGGCTTGTATATGAGCATTCTGTTTATTTTTAAATATATTAGTAACACATTATTAGGTAAATCATTATTTAGGTCAATCGTTGTTTCCAAGTGGGTGTCAAGTTTTGCCACTTTGTGGCAAACGTATTGTAAATGGTGCGATCATTCATTTTCCCTGTGGGTGTTTTTCCTCTCATCTTGTTTGACAGGATTTTCCACATTCACTCAAAGTGTTGCAAAAGCCATTTATACGTTGCATACAGGAAAATATTGATACATTTTTTTTTCCTTTTAATGATTTGATTGCAGTAATTACCGATTGATTACTCAATTCAATTTCACCGACTCGAAATTCTTACAGTTTCTTCCTCGATTCTATTCGATTACTTCCGTCCAAATGAACGCCCACCACGACTTTTTAGTTGTCCGTTTAAAGGCTTTGATTGAACGAGCTCGGCTGAGTAATGACTTCATTTGAATCAGGGCTACCGAAATTGAGCTAATTTCATCTGAAGTTAATCCTTTTTAAACTCATTCAACCCTTTTACGACCAATATGTACGCCTCACACGAATGAAAATAAAGTGCAGCGAACGAAATGGAGTTTTATAAAGCCTCCCTAGAGCCCGAGCATAGCGAGCAAAGCATTGCCGAGTGGACAGCATCTTGGACTCTCAGACAAAAGAACCATAATCTCTAATACTACTCTAAAAATGGATATCTTAATTCTCCCCCCCCCCTAACCCCACCAGAGTTCGTACCGTACCAAAGGGTTAATGAAGGTCAGAAACTAAATTGCAAATATGAAAAGATAAATAAACTGACACTCGTTGAGTGCTACGACAGGTGTTTGCTTAGGCCAATCATATCTATATTATAAAATCGCATAATCAAAATCGATACGCATTTCTATTTGCAAGGTGCTAATGAATAAGAGTGAGAATATTCATTCTTTGCACGGTAACATTCATTCTTTTAAAAAGGGCGAGTATTTGGTAGGGTGAAGGAAGGGTATTGTGTAGGGTGAAAGAAATTTGTTTAGTTTGGTGAACATGGAACTATATCAATGTTGCAACTGTGCATTCAACACTACCCGTGTGCAAGGCTTCATCTAGTCACTGAAAGGGGATGTGCTGATTGAGTGAGCGAAGTAAGAGGAAATAAGCATTGCCAATGCGTGTAAAAATGTGGCTGAAGAAACTTAGTTTAATGAAACATGGGTAGACACATGACCAACCAAACTGTTTCAATGTTGCCAATGGTGCATCTAACACCACCCGTGTGTCGCTTTGGCTGCCTCAATTTTTTTAATACGGTGGTCTCTTCATTGCCAGATTGAAGAGTTCACAAGAAAATTAAAATATTAAGTCTAGAGACGAAAATTAAGCGTGTTTGTGAGGGTTTCATTGACCTTGAACAAACGAACAAAAAAAACAGCTAATTGGACAGAGCCCTAACCTCCAACCCCAAAAAGCCACGAGATTGAGTTTCTGACCTATACCGTATTGTAAACAAAAATACGAATGCTGCAGCGTTCGTACTTATTCCGAAGGGTGAAAAGGACACCGAACTCTACTGTCCCAAATGAATTGACCATGTTTTCTTTTAGTTGCAGGTTCCTTCCTAAGCAGTATGGAGGCCAAACTTCAACAAGACCTTTTTGTAAAAAGGGATATTAATCCTCACGTCCGACCAGCCATGTACTACAACAAAACACTCAAAGTGAAGCTCGGAGTATCTCTTCTCCATGTTGGTGAACTGGTAAGACGGTCTAAGAATAAATAACCATAACGCAACCCTTTTTAAAAGAAACATATACCTTCCTTAAAATGAAATTACCGCAATTTTCCTGTTTGATGAGCGATTTCCTGAATTAACCATTCAGCTCAGCGGTGTCACCACAACTCAACCTTGTTCCTAGACGCGCGATTCATTTCCCGATCCTCAGTGTGACGTCATTACTGAATCCACCGACTAAAGATGGCGGATCCTCCTGCACTTTTTCTTCGCCAGGGCTATTTTATGCAATCATAATTAACAAAATGGCGGAGATTTTCGTGATACATAGCGTCTCCACTAAGCTGAAGAAGGTAACACGTTACTCGACAATGTGTTATAGACCGGTACTGCTTAGCAACTTCCTTAACAACGCAAGCATGATGGTGAATATGTCATGATTGCCTTCCCCGAGACAGGTGCCATGACAAACATACGTTGATGCATGTGATGAAGCAATGAGGTCCCTTCCTAAATGACTGAAGCGTCATGTCATGTTTGATTGAAGGGTGTAATGGGGTCGGATCGGAAAGTGCTTTTGCAGCAAATACATTGACGTAAAAATAAAAGGAATCACCGACAGCACACCCTCCTTAACGAAACAATCTGCCGACTCTGCCACGATCACTTGAAAGCCAAGATTTTTTAGCACCTTATAATATGACTGAATCCCACTAATAACGACACATATTTTTTGTAATAATTATGAAGAATTAGGATGAACTTTTTGTGGGCTTACTGTTAAAAGCAGGGCAAGAAAAATCTCCCCAAAACAAACCTTAATGTTAAGGATTCCCATAAACCTTGTTGGCCATTTGAAGTTGCGATATCAAACGCCAATTTCTTTTTCCAAGTTAATTCCACTGAGTAATAATAGTTCGAATGTTAAATTAAATGTGAAATCTGCGGTTTTAAATAAAATTACAGTTATAACTGAAGTTAATTTGGATTGTGACTTCAACTTGCCCCCTAAGCAATTTTCATATTTAAGCATTCGATTTATTATTAAGTAGTAGAATTAACTTAGCATTTGATATCATGACTTTACAGGGCCAAAAAGCTTAGCGGGAATCCTTAATAATTAGAGGAGCTTCTTCCTTCACCTGTCGTTTTGTACCAGAAACACTTCCAATCTACAAGAACTGCAAGAAATCTGTCAAAACTGCAGGTACGGTCGCAAAAACTGCAGTTCTGTAACTGAACTACGAGAATCAAAAGTGCAGTAAAATTGCGGTAATGGCATTTTTGTAAGGGAATAAGTGCTGTTTTTTTTATTTGATAAATACTGGTAAATTTGTAAGGGGTCTCTGGCTTCCCATAATTATTACCTTGGCAGTATACTCTATGGAATGAAATTAGCAAAGAAATGTGGAAATCGTTACCGGCATGTTAGTGTTGGTTCAACATAAAGTTGGGGTGAATGGAGTCATTTGGAGTTAACTGTTGACAAGTAGTACCGTCGTCGATTCTTCTTTATTTTAGCTTTGGTTTTATTTCAGGATGAAAAACGACAACTTTTGATTAGCAACAATTTCGTAAAAATGGTAAGTACTCATTTTCAGATTACAATGTCATGGGTTGTTAACGGCTGACTCATCACGATGTTTCGGAAAAGTTGGAATTTAAACATGGAATTTTTTGAATTCCGAAGACACGTAATTGATTTATGTACTTGCTAGCTGATTCGAACTGATATTGGTTATTAATCTAGGATACACTAGGCGACATGTATGGCAATTTGGCTGAAAAAGATCCAGATTCAATAGGTATTATTTTTTTACACCGTGTGGGGCGGGTGTACATTACCTTGTCTCATGAAGTGGCGACTTCAACAAATATTGAGGGCTTAAAGAAGAGTACTCAGCAAAATACACCTCAGCAAAATATATTACATAACTTCAGTGTTTCTAGTTACTTAATTTGAAAGTCACGCTCCCACAATTCTAATTGTAAATTCCTAGGACCTTTTACATGCCATAACCGACATGAGCGTGAGAAATCACAGAGCCCTTCTCTTCCCGAAAATGACAGGGGTGTCTGAGGTCGTGATCGAACCAGGGATCCCTTCCCTTTCACGAGAGGTACCTCTTGCATATTATCGATGCCGATTGTTTCCTGTGCAATCCTTTTCTTATTTGAAGACTAAACAGTTAAGATGAAGTGGTAACAAGTAGTTCAAAATGCAGAGATTCACTTAGTTTTATTCACATTCTGTTATTCACATTTTTAGAATCTAAAACTTATGGTATTTTAGAAAAATATTACAGCATCTAATAAAGGTAAATAAGCAGGTAATTAATTGCGTGCCGATGAGTGCCTATGTATTTTAAATAAATGTTTGGGTGTAAGTGGCCGGGTTAAAATAAACTGGCTGCTGTGGTGCGGGGAGGTAATCTAAGGCTGGGCACCATGTTGAATTGGGTGTGCAGCCACATTGGTAGTTAAGTCAAGTATGACAGAAGAATTCACATTATCACAGTCCCCCCCCCCCCCTCAAGTGGTTACCCCACTTTTACCAGCTGGGCTGCCGCAACTCGTAGTTTTTTGTTTTTTTTTTAGCTATTTTGTAAAAGTAACCCCCTTGGATTTTTTTTAAGTTTGCCTGCAGATTGGTAAAATGAATCTGGTCCTTGTACTGCCATCAAATTCAAATTCCCCAAAAAAAATCTCTGTTGGTCCCAAGATAACCTTAACAATTGAAAAGAACGTTAAACCGAATGTTGTCACTCTCATTTTACATTTATTTTACTGATCTGAGAAAGAAAGAAAGACAACTGGCCCGAGTGGGACTCGAACCCAGGACTTTCCGCTGACTAGGCCGGGCGCGTTAACCACTGCGCTACCGGGAAGTCCTGCGGGTCCGGGAAGTCAGCGGGAAGTTCTGGGTTCGAGTCCCAGTCGGGGCAGTTGTCTTTTCCTTTTTTTTCTCAGACTAGTGTATCTTATATCCTCACAAGTCAGTCCCTTTATCTTGTCATTTATTCTTTGTTTATTTTACGTTTTCTTTTTTTTTTTAGACGTGGGAAGATGACAGTCTCAAATGGAATAAGGATGAGTACGGAGGATTGGACTCAATAAGAATATCTTCAGAGCTTGTATGGAAGCCTGATATCACTCTTTATAATGGGTAAGGGAGATAACTTGATGATTAGAAAAGGTACGATTTGTTTGCGCGTCTGTTTGTTTGTTCTCTAAAACTCTGAACGTACAGAACCAGGAGTAACATAAAGATTCTGCCTCACTCGTTCTGAAACGCCACCTCATGCGGCCAGCTGTTGAACGAGCAACCGTTAGTGCTTTTGCGGCAAACTTATGATAAAATGTACGTTATGTACGTAACAGTAGGTAACAAATTGGTATGAAAAAATATCACTTGCACTGTTATTAATCCAAGCACGTCTCAGTTAACAAGTGTAAGCGTTTAAATGACCTTGAGGCGATGAAAAAGTTTTGTTTCTCAATCCAGGGCCAACTGGAGAAGAAATTGCGTGTCTTGTCTCCTGGCTCCCAGCCAGCTCCTGCACGTGCCAAGGAGTTATGTCTCGTCGCTTAGTTTCGGTAAACGTTTTGGCAATGTTTAAAAAAAATGGGCTGGATTCAGAAAGTGAAATCCGCATCTTCTTTCCCAGAAGGCCTTGTGAGACAAGTGGTGGAACACAAATCCACGTATATGGATCTCTACGTGGATTCCAAAAAAAGGACCATTGTTACAAGACCATTGTTGGCAGAATCCACTAGTGCGTTCTGCCAACAATGTAGCCAGGAATGTGGCGCTGAAAACGTAAATAAATTTATCGTTGTTGAATAAATGGACTAATTCATCTTTTCCTTTGGTTTGCCGAAGGTGAATTTTAGAATCAAGCAGCAATGCTTAAACAATAACAGTTTCACCGACGTCCCAAGAGTTCAATTGTTTTGTAATTGTCTGATGGGGCAATTGCTTACCATTGTTACCGAAGGGGTATTTCAAAATCATCAAGCTGGAATCCCTTGACACCAGCAAATTTATGCTTATTAACACTTTTTGTTAATGCTTATGAGGAACATTGATTTCTTATTCCTACACATTTTACGTTTAAGTTTTGCATTTTATTTGCGCTCTGAAATTTATGCTTATTGCTACTTGTTTTTAACACTTATACTAATCCTTCCATAAGGAAAATCACCCCAAAAAACTAAGAATCAACAATACTAAAAATACTAACTTAATCCTATGAGTTGGTATTCGAACGCAACAATGAAGCCACGGAAATAAACGATCCAACAATAGTAAGAATCTGTCGCAACAATGCATCGACAACTCGAACCGTATGCGGTTGTTATAAGGAGGATAACGAACGTCCACTCTTGAGTTCTTGCAACAATAACTCGTAGCTATGCCACTCGTGATTGGTGGCAGAACTCACTTGACGTTGGTGGTTGTCCTAGTATAACTGGTAAAAGGGGCCGCCAAGTTCCGAATGGTTCGGCCCTTCAAAGAACCATTCACGAACACCAAACAATGTTCAAGTTTTCATTTAACGTCCAAAGTATTATTCGGTGCGATTAAGTTGGCGAATGTTTTGGTATGTTGATATCACTCCTTTGAAGGGCCGAACCATTCGGAACTTGGCGGCCCCTTTTACCAGTTTTGGTTTTTGATATGATATCAGTCCTTTTTTTAAAAATTGTTTAGTACTGAACTCCACTACCATGCAGACGTGTAATAAAGTGCCACGTCAACAGGAAATTGGTTTTCAACACTTTGCTACTAACTTTTGCCTAGAGGCTGAACTATTTTCAACTTAGTCACCCTTTTATAGGGTTTTGGTTTGGTTTTAATTTTGTTGTAATTTGTTTTATTTAATTAGTTTTGGTGTGTTGATATCACTCCTTTAAAGGGCCGAACACTCTCAACTTGGTGACCTCTTTACGTTGTTAATTTTTGTTTGTTTTTTACAGTTTGTTTACTTTTCGTGAATTGGACGTGAATACAATTTCTTTGCACCGTTATTTAGCTTTAACGTGATACATTAGTGCGTATCATTGTCCGAACTTTGGCCGTCCAATGAGAGACGATGCCGACAATAATAACAATGGTTATAACAATATTTCCGTACTTACGTGCCCTCCCACGCCATCCCCGTTGCACCCCCAGGCTCCAAACCACAAAAGGTATGCAGTTCGTATTGTACTGCACCCATTCGTCTAATTTCATAACTGGAAGCCTTCCCGTTATCTCGGTATCGGTGAATAATCACCCTATGGGATTTAACATGGGGATGAGCGGATTAGCTAGCTAGCTAGTAGTAACCCATTTTCAACGTTATTGAGGGTCAAATTGCTCAACTTTGAACCTAAGAGGAAGAAAGAAGTTTAGTAAGGCGTGGGGACAACCCAGGGATCAGAACCGAGAAATCTCTGATCATCATGGGGTGCCAGAACATTCAGCTGCTGAAGAGGGTTGGTAGTCTCTCATACTACCTAGACCAGCAGTGACTAGTATGGACTACGACAGGGACGGGTTTTCTAGTCACCAACCAGATCAGACCACGACAACGTAGTAATTGGGTTTTTGAGCTGTGAACAACGATTCAACTGTTAGTTGACGTTTCCTACTGCCCGGAAATATAATAGTGACATGTCTAACATTTACATCACAAAATCCTTCTACGATACTACATAAAATCTGTATTTTGTTTAATAACAGCTCAGTACGCAAATGCATTGGGGTCTGATGACCCAAGAGGGGTGTGACGCTAAGTCGAGTTTAGGTTAGGGGCCAAATAATAATTTTTAGTATTTAGTAGACTGCAAATTAGGCCACTGAAAAATAATTAAATGGTTCTCAGGAGTAGTGCTGAAAAATTGACGAGTGCATGCATGTGTTGTGTTGTTTTATTTCTTGCTTCTTATTCGTGATTTTTCAGATGCGGGCGATTGATATTTTTCCTTTTACCAAACAAAAACACTCCAGCTTATATTTTGTTGTGTTGCACAATATCTATGTTTTAATACCGGGTTCAGACACTTTCAGAGTGCATATGTTGCACATTAGATCCAAGTTTTATCTATGTTCCACATTAGATCTAATTCTTTCATTAGATCCAAGTTTTTATTTGTGACACGCCTCTCTCTGAACGGTTCACAAGCTTCTTTTCGAGGCCATTATGTGAGCTTGGGCTGGTATAACAGAGCTCGGGCTTATTGGCCATCGGTTGCAAGAAGTGTTTGGTGATAGTATTGATGCATGTTAGGACATTTTTTTTTTTACATTACGGCTTTAAAAACGATTCATACGCTAAGAAGCAAAACCCATGCGTGCGCACTCAAAAACCACTTAATTTCTTTCGGAGGCCATGAAGGGTGAGGGAATGACGTCATGACTTATTCAAGTAAGTTTTTGGTTCACATTCATTAAAAATGTATTTTGCGAAAGGAGCCAAGAGTATGGGAATGGAGGTTCAGGAAAGGGCCATATACCAAATTTATTGTACACTAAGTCCTGGCAGTCAATTTGAGCCAAGGTAGCATGACCAACTTCCTTAAGTAGTTATGGGATTTATTCTGGACATTAACATGCCCCCCCCCCCCACCCCCTCCCCCAACCCTGCGTTGATTTGAGGTGTCCCAGATCAATCCCCGTTTTTGCATTTCCCTTACTCTCCTTCTAAAACATCTAGTAAAGGTTAAAAATGGGCCGATTCATCTATAAGAGGTTTTGTTTGCTTCAGGTGAATTATCGCCATTAAAAAAAGTAATTCTGCCAAATACCTGAGTTACTCATGTTGGAAATCTATTAGCAACGATTTTGTTTTTTTACTGTCTGCTTTATAGGAAATCCTCCGATATATATTTTCACTGTTTGGATTTAGATGTGGCAAGTTTTAACTCTGTTATTAGGTTTTGAAATCAAAACTTCTTTTTCCAGAGCGGAATCCGTTTTCCCCAACACTCTAGCAACTCTTCAATCGAACGGTATTGTTACTTGGACGCCAGCAACTAAATTAGAATCCCACTGTTCCATGGAAGACATGAAAGACTATCCTTTTGACGAACACGAATGTTTCCTCAAATTTGGCAGTTGGACCTACGATGGCTTTATTGTTGATTTGCAGGTCGATAATTCAACTGTAAGTATTATCTAAATCAAAAACAATAAATTGAAAGCAAAAAAACTCGCCAAGTTTCAGCCATCGAACGTCTGTGATATCAAAAACGAGCCATGTCTCCATTCATCAGATACACAACGCAACTTTAAAACTTAGCACATTGCTGTGTATTTTTACTTCTATGGTTCGGTAAAGTCTTATTATTTTAAAACAAGCACATGCAATGAATTTTATTGTAATAATGTTAAAGATTTTTGTTACAATATCTTTGTTTGAATTACGTATTATGAAGTTTCTATACATTTTTACAACCCTGTCGGCGGCATTTTGTTGAACCACTGCAGAATAGAGTGTTATACGCGATACACTATGTTTTGGTGTTGAGTATAACACAGTATTGTTTGTGAACTTATTCTAACGTTACGAATATCTGAGCCTTCACGATTTGTGTTATTAGCTTTACAAGTATTACAAGCGGAGTCGCTCGCTTTGCTCGCTCATATAAAAATATAATTTTAAAAATACACAAAAAATGGAGGAGGGGTGGGGGGGGGGGGAGAGTGACCACACTAAGAATTGAAGAAACGTTGGTAAAGACGGCTTTTAAATGTTTGAACAGAAGGGGCATTCTTGATTTCTGCAGGCTGATTGTTCCATAACTTAATACTCTTGCGTGATAAAAGGAAGATTGGTATTTATTAGTTCGACATCGGGGCGGTGTGAAATAAATAGGATGGTTCTTTAAATTTAAGCGTCTTATACACCATCACAAGTGAATGTACTGTGCCCCTAGATGTATTTCTAGGTCCCCTAGCTTTAGAATTCATCTTAAAGCTCAGTGCTTGAAGGATTATGGCTTTAACTCCCAAGTACAAGCTGCTAAGGCAGACTTACATGTATCATGAAAACTAAGACTCGTCTTTTGCTAACACCTCTTTTTGTGTTGACTCGGAAGCAACGCCAGTCACTAAACGGTCTCTTAACGCTTCCTTCAAAAAGGTGGCGCCATAATTGCAGTCATACGTTTGAACTCACTAACAAGCAAGATACTTGCCAAACCTAAGATGCTCCCCAAACGCTCCAGGGGGAAGGTACATAGGTTAGCTTTAACTACAGCAACAAGTTCGTCACTGTCTTAGCATAGGTTCAGCAGGAGAACACAATCCTAATGAGTAAATATGTTTTCTTTCCTACGTTAGATAGCAAAGTGGGAACTGCAAAGCAGTAATATCATTAGCAAGACACTGCACTTTCAGTCAGTGACATACAAGCATTACGCTCGGTATCGAAATTTTCAAAACGTCTCGGCGCCATTTTGAATTGACAGGGTCAAGCTCAGGGCTGCCCACAGGGGGGGGGGGGGG